>PVIA01004929.1:0-40723 GCA_004024845.1 Tonatia bakeri
AAAAAAAAAAAGTGCTGGCTGGTGTAGCTCAGTGGATTGAGTCAAAGGGTCACCAGTTCGAGTCCCAGTCAGGGCACATGCCTGGGTTGCAGGCCAGGTCTCCTGTGGGGGCCACGTGAGAGGCAACCACACATTGATGTTTCTCCCCCTCTCCTTCTCCCTCCCTTCCCCTCTCTCTAAAAAGTAAATAAACAAATAAAATCTTTAAAAAAATAGAGTTCTGTAAAGGGTCCTTTCATTAAACTTTTTTTTTTAATTTAAACACTTTGAGTACAATGTCTGCTTCTTGCCTGGACCTTGACTTGTACAAGGTGTTTCATAATCAAACATGAGTCTAAAAAGGAGCATTAGACTCTTTCCCCACCTCTAGTCTTACTGCAGCTGGAGATCCTGATAAAATGCAAATCTGAATTCGGTATCCCTGTCGCCGCACCCCACTCTAAGTTGCAGCCAGTGCTGAACCACTTTCAGTTCCTTCTGCAGCACGGTCTCTTCCTCTGAGCCTTCGCACATGCAGTAGCTTCTTCCTGGAAACCGCTCCCCACCCCCACTCTCATCATTCAGACCTCAGCTCAAATGTCACTTACCCCAGGGTCTCCCACAAACCTACTTTCCTAGTTAGATGTGGTTATGTGCTCCCAGCAGCCTCCGCTTACCAGCACACACAGAGAGAACTCAGGGTCACATTGTATTGTAACCACCTGCTTGCTTATGTCCAGTAGACTCCAGTACCCTCCCTCCCATCAACTGTAGGATATGGAACAGGTGCTGCGTCTTAGATCTCTAGGACCTAGAAGGTGCCTGACACCTACCTAACAGGCTCTCTGTCAATCTTGATAGTTCCTGAATGGTACTGAAAAGGCTTGAGCCTTCCCTCCGCCTTTAGCTACTGTCCTCTCTCTTTTCACTCAATAACAAAGACCTGAAAAATATCATTTTTAGTCGCCCGCTCCTCATGACTGCCCTCTGTTCACTTCCCAGACCATTTTAATCTTACTCCAACATTTATGGAGACTTCTGCCTAGATTATCCATGACCTGCAAGATCTTCAACTGAACAGCTTCTTTTCCATTGTAGGAGAGGGAACAGTTATTCTGGCTGGTCTAGTAATCGAATTAACGTGAGAGATTCACGGGAGAAAAATAACCGAATTTATTACATATATAATATATACATATATGGACAGAAGGCCCGCAGAATAGAGACCCCTGAGGACACACAGGGCAGTCAAGGTGGACATGGCATATACACAGGCTGTTCTGGACTAAGGAGAGGCAGGCAGGGGTCTGGGACTTCAGAGGGAAGGGAGGTGAGAAAGAGCAAACCTTTGGTCAACAAATTCCTGCCAGGCCATCTGGAAACAATGAGACGCTCTGGGGAGTCCAGCAAACAGAGGCTGCCAGGTTCCTCCCTTAGGTCACACTTACTTTATTTAAGATAAGGTGACAGGTCCCTTCCTTTAAACGGTTTTTTTCTACCTGAATTCCTTTAGTCAGGTAAGGGGGAGCATTGAAGGTTCTTTCTGAGTTTTTTATTTCTTAAAAAAAATAGCTTAAAATAATACATGTCCCAAATGACCTAATTTGCGGTGGCAAACTCTGCTTCCCCTCACAATCCAAGTGCTCCAGCACTGCTGTGCAGTACTTTCTGGAAACTTGTTGCTCTACTCTCCGTGGACCATGAAAATTGTAGGAGACTGTTCTACGTGGTGTGGGTCCAGCTCCCACTGAGAGATGCACAGGACGCCCACAGATAGATTCTCCCATGGGGAATCAGGCCTGCAATGTACCTAGGCCACTACGAGTCTTGCTTTTTGCTAAAACTCCCTCACTCTGAATTGAGGACATTTACTGCAAAGCAACTTCCTAAAATCCATGCCAAACCTTCCAAGGATGAGTGTAACCTAGGTTCAACTACTTTTGCCCTTTCATTTGCAAATATCCCTCTTCTGTGATGTGATTAGCAGCTTTGGCTCCTTCCTTTTCTGTAAAAGTAAGCACCTAAAGTGAGTCTGTGCATAGTAAATGAGGACCATCATGGAATGGGCATAAAAACCCAATAAAGTCCTGTCATGGTGGAGGCCACGGCTTTCGCTCCCCTTGAGAGAAAAGTCACGCTGTCCCTTTTCCTCCACCGGACTCGGTAGTTTGTGTGAATGTCTCATTTCACCCATAATGACTCGGACACTGCGGGCCAGTGTCTGCATCAGAAAATAACTCTCCCCCGCCGCCCCACTCTGTTTGTGCGTCTATGTCATCCTCACATTTATGTCATCCTCCGTTCACTTATAAGCTCCTGTGTCTTTCCACTTGTATCATGGGTCCCCAGCATAGTGTCTGGCACATGGTAGGTCTTAGTAACCACGAACATTAAATGATTAAAACTCTTTCTTGGTTTCCAGGCCATCTTTCTTGACGTCTTTCTCTGACTCTTCCCAGGCACTTTCACGAGTTCCTCTTCCTCCATCTACCCCTTAAATGTTCTTCAGAGTCACTCATTTTTATCCACCTTTGGGTTTTCCACCATCAGGGAATACTCTTAGTTTCCAAATGTATATTTCAATCTTAACCTTTCACCTGAACTAAGGCTGTCCTTCTTCCTCCTTAAATGTCTTTCAGACAGTTCAAATCCTCATTATCTCTTCCGTTCCCATCCTGCCCTTCTCCAGCTCCCAAAGCTCATTCAATGGAATTAACATCCATCTGCTTGTCCAAGTTACAAACCTCAAGGTGTCCCCTTAACTCTTCCCACTACTTTCCCCCCCCCTCCTGCTGGGCAACCAGTTTATCCACTACCAACCCCCCTGACCCCAAATCCTAAACTCTGCCCAGCTTCTATTTCTTCCACGTGGAACATCCCTCCCACTTTGTGCCAAATCGTGGTCGCTGGTTAAAATTCAGAACACTGATTCACTTTAATTAATCGCTTCCTCTTCTGAGATCCAGACAAATTACTTCTTCATTCTGAGGAAACAAACCTTGATGCTAGGTTTTGTTTTCTAATGACTGATTTACATATGTCTCCCTCACTAGATTGTAAAATTTTTGAGGGCAGCCTTTTGTTTTTACTTGTTTGTTTTTTAATCATTGGCTCTAGCTAGTGACTGACAATTCGAGCCCATTAAAGAAATATTTTATATGAATGATTGCATGAATAAATGAGCACCCGAGAACGGAATCTCGTCAGTGACACTCTTTCAGAGATTACTGCGAGGGAACACGAGCTTCGTGTAAGCAAGCCAGCAATGCGCACTGAAACGACATATACCTGCCTGCCAGCAGACAGCAGGTAAGTGCTATGCGTCTAGGGAGCTTTCTTTATTTTTAGGCTTCTCAGTTCTCGGCCTATACAGCCAAATTTGAAAAGGGCAGCTATTGTTTTAACCTGTTCTGTATTCTTTTATCCTGGGTGACAGGAATTAAGAGTGTAAACGAGAAAGGACGCCTGCAGCAGTCCAGCCAGTGCCTGCGCACGTGGTAGGCCCCCAACACGTTCTAATGCTTTTGCTCTTTCCTACCTCGTCCTTATTCTATATTAAAGGCTCGTAAATTTGCTTCGCCTACGGGAAACTTTAGCTTTAGGATTTCAATTTGGTGAAAACAACGCCGTGGAGATTCCGATGAATAATGTTCACCCATGACTCTCAGTCCCAGGGGGGAAATCACTCCGCTGGAGGGGCCTGGGGAGGAGGGGGGCGGAGCAACCCCGGAGGAAAAACGGCGAGCAAGCGGGAGAAGGAAGCTCCTTTCGGGTCGGGTTGGCGTTTTTTGAACCCCGGAGAGACGTGACGCCCTAACTGCCCTCGCTGGTTTCCCCGCGAAGCGCCCGCCCCAACTTTCCCCGCCCGCCCTCTCGCTTCCGCCGGGCGATGCGCTGCTGGCCGCCGCCGCTGGGGGCGCCCGGGGCCCGCGGAGGAGGAGGCGGCGGCGGCAGTTCTCGGAGCGGCGCCTCTCCGGCTCTCAGACGGGCGGCGGCGGCGGCAGCGGAGAGCTGCGCCCCAAACGGCGCCCACCGCCCAGGCGAGCTGCAGCACGAGCGGTCCCGCACCGCGGCCGCCGCCGCGCTCCGGCCCGGACTGCCGCGAGGGGCGGCGGCCCCGGCCCCGGCTGGCTCGCGGCGCCCCCCGGCCGCGCCCCCGCGCGCAGCTCGCGGCCCCGGCCATGGGGCTGGGCGGGCCCGTGGCTCGGCCGAGCTGAGACGGTGGCGGCCCGCGCGCCCCTGGGGGCCGCCCCCGCACCCCGCTCGCCGGCGCCTGGCTCTCATGATGATGAAGAAGAAGAAGTTTAAGTTTAGGGTGGACTTCCAGCTCGAGGAGCTCTCCTCGGTGCCCTTCGTCAACGGGGTCCTCTTCTGCAAGATGCGGCTGCTGGACGGCGGCAGCTTCACCGCCGAGTCCCCCAGGTAAGGCGCCGGCGCGCCCGCAGGGCGTGAGTGGGGTGGGGTGGGGTGGGGGCGCGTCTTTCCTCGGCCCCTGCGCGCTCCGGCAGGGCGGCCGGCCTCGTGAGCGCCTCTCCCGGGACCATCCTGGAATCGGTCAGCAATGTATTGATCCGCATAAAGTGCTTCGCAAATACGCTCATCTGGGCTCCTGCCCTCCTGATTCCAGATGCTTCCTGGGATCTGCTCTTCCCCCCTAAATTTTCTAGGCTAGGGAGCAACGGCCAGAAGGGAGAAGATGCTTCTGGTTTCTCTTAAGACGTTTCCATATTTGTGAAATGCAAAGTGGAACTTGAGCTGTTGTTAAAACTCTCAGAAATAACCCTACGCGCTGGATCTCCGAGAGCGCCGGCTCGGAGCAGAATCTTGTGCGGAGCCTGCCTCCTCCTCCCGGTTGGTTGCCGGGCGCCTGGAGCCAGGGCTGGGCCTGGACGGGCTGGACGGCGGCAGGTGTTCGCTGGCGGACGGGGCGACAGTCTGTCCCTCCTCTGGGAGCTGAGTGCCCGGTTCAGCTCTCACAGTGCCTCCGTGGCCCACCTCGGCGTGGCCAGTAGTGGCTCTCAGTGCCTAGGACCTAGAACCAGAACGAGAGCCAAGACCCTGCCCCCTCCGCCCACAAATTTGAAATGAGCCGCTGAGCTCTCAGGGAGAGTCGTTGGCAGGTCGCAGAAGAAAATCAGGAGTCGTTCTTGAGTCATTTCAGGGCTGTTCCTAGGTTGACAGATTTACGCTAAGCTAAGTGTTCCTTAAGAAAATAGAGAATTTACAGCATTTTTAAAATGGGCTTTTAAGTTCCTGAGATCAAGGAAAAGAATCAATACGTAATGCTTCTTTTGCCTAGATTCACTGTTCATAGAGTCTATTTTTATCCTAAAAATTATGTTTTCCTTTTATTTATCATTCCTATTAATAATGTAAAGGACATAATGTCAATAGGTTGTGGAACTGTGGCCAGAAAATTGCCCGCGGTGACTGTATTGAAACCTATAGAAACCAGAAGTTGTAATATCTAGTTGGCCGAAGCCAAACAGGTATGAAGCACTGTTGATTCTCAAAACTGAAACATGGTCAGCTGAGGGTCATTTTTTAAAATTCAGCTGTGCTGACAAATCTGTGGCTGTTCAGCTAATTATACTACAGTCACCAGTAACACAGGTTGGAAAGCTTAGAATGGTGCAGCAGATAAAGCTGTTAGGTGTTGAAAAGCCAATTCCATGTTACAGTGACCTGTAGATGCAAGTGACAGTCCTACCCTGAACCTTACCCTGTTTTGCTGCAGGGTCACACCCAACACTTCTGGCCGTTAGACCCCGCTCCTGAGCCAGTGGTGCCACCTGGTGGTCAGGATACTTCCCTACCATCTCCTTTCTCCTGCAGGTTATTGAGGTGGCTGGCTCCTCTCAAATTAGTTAATCCGATGCAGGTAATCATTTACTCAGCAACTATGTGTAGGCTGGGCCCATTAAATATGTCACCTTATATAATTCTCACAGCAAGCCCACGATCCAGGGATTCCCATTTTGCAGATGAATAAACTGAGACTCAGAAAGCATTACTAAAATTTCCCAAGGTCCCCACGTCTACTAAGTAAAATAACAAGATTCTGAGACAGGTCTGTGTGATGTCAAACGGACTTAATGCCGGATAACAGAGAAAACTGTGTGCTGTGATGAAGTGGGAGGGTCCTAATGTTTTAACAAGCCAGGGGTAGTTTGATTGGGAATCTGCACACATCGGAAAGGAAAAAGGTGAGCATCTCGGTCAAACTTACCCCTTTGTCTTCCAACTAAAATTTGGCTGTAATCAGAACCAGTAAGGTTCAGAATAGTGTTCTGTGTAACCGAACAAACTAACTAACTAACCAGCCCACCCATGTCGTTTGGAGGTAAAGGACCCATAATAAGGAGCCTCGTTAGGTAGAGGTAGGGTTTGGAATTAGGCGGATCTTTGCCTAAAACCTAGCTCTGCCGTGGGAAACCTGGGTGGGGTACGTAGCCTGCGAGAGCCTCCATCTATAAAATAGAAACCTCCACTGGCAGAAGGGGTTACTGTGCGGATTAAGATCCTGTACCTGCACCAGCTCCCACAGCGTTCTGACACCTGATTAACTTTTAGAGAGAACATCAGGAGCTCGTCCAAGAGGGTTTGGTAGGTGTTACACTTGAGTTCCTTTATCCCGACAATGAGGAAAGTTTTGGTTTGAATGTTACACCCCATTTACCAGGGGAAAAGAAAACCTAAAATACCGAAAGGTTTTGAATTATTTAAAATCTGTATAACTTTCTTTCTTAGGTGCCAGCCCAGGCAGTGCATCTCTAATGAAATGCTAGATTTTAATTTTTTTTGAAGATCCCCTTAGACGCCTGTTATCAATCCAATACAGTTCACACTTGAACATCTCTCGCATGAAAACATGGGGTGAACTACACAGCACGCGCAAGACTGCTTTCCTTAGAAAGGCCTGCTTAGAGCTGCTGGCCCCCAGGAGCCTGAATGATCAGCAGGCCCCTACGTTCGCTGCGCTCAGACTACTGTGTGGTTTATGCCAGGTACTCTCTGGGAGGCTGGAGGTCTGTGCCGACCAGAGGGTGCTTGTGTGGCCAGCCCGAAAAAAGCCGTAGGCAGCGTGTCCGTAACAAGCTTCCTTGGTAGACAGCATGTGCTATCACAATTGGATGCTGGAGAAGTTGTGTTCCTGGGAGAGGACTCTTAGAAGCTTGCCCTTGGTTTCTCAGGACTTTGCCCCTTGCACCTTTTATTCCCTGGGCTGATCTGCTTTGATTCTTTCTGTTGTAAATCTCAGACGTGAGTGTGACTATGTGCTGAGTCCCGTGAACCCTTCTGCTGGATCACCGAACCTGGGGGTGGTCTTGGGGCCCCCGGATGCATGAACCTACAAAAAAGAATCCTTTATTTTGTTAGAGAAAAGCCTTGGAGGTGCACAGGACATTGTAAATATACTTGCAAAAATGCTCAAGATGCCGCTCATTCATTATTCACCAGTTATTGAGGATTTACCAGGTTCCGAGCTGTCTGTCAGCAGCTATGAGAAGTACAAAACTAAAGGCCCACAAGGGAATCACATGTATTCAATTAACTTAGGCCATAGACATATAATTGTTGATGGTAGGACACAGTATGATTTAGTGCCAGGCTGCTGAATCGGACCGTTTGTGAGAGTCCTCAGCATTGTGAAGGTAGAGTTCATTCACAGCTGTAATGGTTACTGAAAACTTCCCAGCTCTTCAGCGTGCCAGGAGGGTGCATTTGCATTGACAGGGAAGCGGGTGGACAGCTCGAGCTAGTCCTCAGCGGGAGTTGGTGAGATCAGCCTGTAGGCAGGGAGAGTTCGCACTGAACCACAGCAGAAGACCATGACTTTGAATGTCCTTGTGCCCTGTGCTCTCTCCACGGCTCATAGATTAGAGTTAATGTAAGGTTGTTGCACTAGATTGTAACAGGATTGTAGCGAAAGTAAGATGGCTGGTGGGCAGATGCTCTTTGGATTCAAATGGGGATAGATCAGAAATGGGGGGGACAAATTAAGAGTCTGTTAAAATAACCCAGGCAGGAGCTACCAAGAACCTGAACTTGGAGGCCCCTCACGTATGGGACTGGTAGAACCTGAACTTGGAGGCCTCTCACATATGTGACTGATGAAATGATAATGCTACGGCCAGTGCCTTGGTGACGCGACAGGAAAGACGGCAAGAAGCATCTTCGTTCCATTTTGCTTTGTTGGGGAGACTATAACATATCGCAGGGGGGATGTGAAGCACTAAGCTATGCATTTAATATACAACATGCAGGTGGCAGCCCCATGAGACATATTCATTGTGTGTTTCTTAGGTTCTCGTCCATTGTAAGTAGACCTGCTTACTGAACTTTTTTCACTAGCATTTCCTTGCATTGGTGTGCCCTTTACTTTCTACTTACTTATTTATTTTTAATTGGATTTATTTTATTTTATTGTTCAATTACAGTGGACATACAATGTATTTGTTTCTTGTTTTGCCCTTTTAAAGATTATTAGTGAAAGTTAATTTTAGAAGGATTCAGTTTCTCCTGAGAAGGTATGTCCAGGGAAGACGTTAGAAAGAATATAAAGACCAAAAAGTATTTATTGGTAATGAATGTTATTTGTAGGATCAGATATTACATAGCATAGTAAATAAAACATTCAGAAATACATTGTACGATTATAGAAAATTGAAACCGAGTCATTGCCTAGTAAAAAGTTTTGAAGACCTTTCAAAGGCAAGATGTTACATTATTTAAATCTATTCAAAGCACTCTTCCTTTGTAAAAATGTTTAAGTCACTTTCAGATTTGTTAAGACTGCCAGGACAGATTTAATTTCTGGCCTGCTGGAATAAAAGGAATAATAAGAAAATTTTCCTGGATTTTGGGGGATTCCCAAGTCTGCCTTATGTTGTTCAGCTTTGTGGGTGCCCATAACGGAATACTGTTCTGGGTCTCACATGGGCCGGCAGCACAGAACCACGTGGATTCAGGGAGTGTCCAGGAAACCAGCGAGCACATCTGTGTATTGGATTTTTTGCTTTGTAAACAAGCCGAAGGGATTTCTTGTCTTTGGCCGGAGTTTGTGTTCGTGTTTTCAAGATCTTAATTCACTGCACATTTTGTATTCCCATTTAGTAACATTTTCCTGATTGCAAAAGTAACATAGATTCATGTAGAAAATTTAGGAAATAGAAAAGCAAAAGAAAAAGAACAAAAATTGCATGGAAATGAACCAACTAGAGAAAATCACTGTTATTAATATTTTGGTGGATGACTTAGGAGTCTTTATTGAGCCTTATGTATCCTTATACATACCACATACTTTTTTAAAAAATGGAATCATACTGTACATGCATGTTTGTTTTATAAACACGCCACAGTAAGCATCCCTATGACCACATTTAATGCACATTCATTATTATTTATTTAGGATTAACACTAGAAGTGGAATTATTGTGCCAAAAGCTTGCAGGTTTTTAAGTTTTTTGATATATATTATCAACTTGCCCTTTAGTATGTTAAATTGACTTTTTAAGATGAAAAAAATTTACTCATGAGCCCTGGCTGGTATGGCTCAGTGGACTGAGTGTCGGCCTGAGAACCCAAAGGTCACCAGTTCGATTCCCAGTCAGGGCACATGCCTGGGTTGCAGGCCAGGTCCCCAGTTGGGGGAGTGTGATGTATCCCTTACACATCAATGTTTCTCTCCCTCTCTTTCTCTCTCTCTTCTCCTCTCTCTACAAATAAATGGAATCTTTAAAAAAAAAAGAAAAAAATCCCTAATGAGTAGCAAACATAAAAAATAACCAGTTTTAGAAAATGCTGTTTGACCCTATGGCACAGAATTCTTTATACCCTGACCGGAAATGGGGTTATCTATTCACATGCCTATAATAGCTTTAATAATAGTAGCTAACATTTATTGAGCACTGTCCCTGTGTGCCAGGAACCCTTCTAAAAGCCTTTACATCCTCAAAGTAATCCTGGGAGGAAGGTGCTAGCACGTTATCACGGTGATCACTCGCATCTTCTACCCGAGGAGACAGGAGCACAAATGGGCACCTGGTGCGTACACAGCTGGAAAGCACTGGAGCTGGGGGCAGCCGGCTCCAGGGTCCACGTGCCATCCATCACTGAACTCTGCTGCCTCTCAAATTTTGTCGTGTTTCCTCATGCTTATGTTTTTTTAATCCTCACCCAAGGACATGCTTATTCATTTTAAAGAGGGAGGGACAAGGAGGGAGGGAGAGAGAGAGATATCAATTCAAGAGAGAAAAGTGTATCGGTTGCCTCCCATATACGTGCCCACCAGGGATCGAACCCACGACCTAGGCATGTGCCCTGACCAGAAATCAAACCCATGACCTTGAAGTTCACAGGATGACACTCCACAACTGAGCCACACCAACCAGGGCTCTCATTTTTATGTTTTAACAAAATAGTAGATACATACATGTAGTTCTGAAGGCCAGTCTCAGAAAACTGGTTCCAGCACATGACACCACGGGACAGGTGGCGAGACTGACCCCTTTCGGGTTGCCCTGAGGTGGTCGTATGTGGAAGATGAGACATATAGTACTCACAGGTGTGCTTCCCCCACCCCCCAGGTGTGACTTTCCAATAGTAAGCCCTCAAAATTCAGTCTCATTCCTGAATGGCTACCTTGTAAAAGTATTACTGATGCCATTTTACACCAGTAAATTAATATTCCCTTTCGTATCACTAAGCCTTGCACAGCGGGCTGTTTATAATATTTATTCAAAGAGTGCAGGTATTTGGAGAAAAGAGCTATTGTAGCTTGGCTAAGGATGATAAATACACGGAGACCCAAAATTTAAATATATGGGGAAGCCATGTAGGGAAGTATATACTGTTCTGGGTACACAATTCATTCATTCTTTGTAAGATTATTAGTGGGAGTTAACTTCAGAAGGATCCTGTTTCTAATTCTTTCTAAGCTGTATACACAGAACAGAATACACTTGCCCATGTTCAGTCTGAGGTGTCAGCCGTTGAGGGATGTTACCAGGTAGCAATCCAGGGAAGTACAATACGTGAGGATTCTGAGGAATCATGAATTATGTCAATAACAGACTCTGAGGTGAATATCAAGAGAAGATGTTGGTCTTCAAGTAATAAAAAATGAACTTGTATATCCGTGTATACATTTTACATCCCTAATTTCATTTAATTCTTATAAAGTCTCTTTTATAACGGTGATACCTCTTACTGGGTTAGGTTGTGTGCCAGGTGCTGTGCAGATATGTTTAAAAAATAAGTGGCTTAAACAAGATGGAGGTTTGTTCTTCTCTTGTGTGAAGTCCCAGCTGACGGGGTGCCTATGCTCCGTCCAGTTGTCGGGCCATGACTCTTCATCTTGTCGCTCTGTCCTGCCCAGGGTATCGTCCCACCCACACAGACGGACGAAGCTGGCTCGTCCCACATCCAAAGTCCAGCCTCTGGGGAAGGGGAACAGGGAAGGGGGGGGTCCCTTTTGCTCACTGCCCGTTTACCAGAGTGTAAGCACAAGGCCACATCCAGTCCCAAGGAGGGTTGAGAAATGTGCTCTTGGCTGGGCATCCAGGCGCCCAGCGAAAGAGTCAATTACGATAAACAGAAGGGGGAGGGCATGACAGTTAGCCTCTGCCACACCCCTCTTACCTCTCTTTTAGAGAGGAGAATGTTGACCCTCAGAAAAGTGACATTAACTTGTTCAAGGTCACCCATCAATCCAATGAAAGGTATTTGGAAGACTGTCCCCTGAGGAGGGAAGAGACTTGTGTTGCAGGAGGAGATGTTAAAGAAGGCACGTGTGTTCGGGAGGATGTTTAGATGTGACATGCAGTATGACTGTATGATATTGAGTGAAACATTGAGAAGGGTACAGTTGTGTTATACAGCTTGTCCATTTATCAGGAAGGTCACCCTTTGTTACAAGGACCGGTGACTTAGATGACTCATAAGGCCTTTTCTAACTCCAAGATTCAGTGACTAAGCTTTAAATTTTGTTTCCTAATACTGCTCTTCCTAAACCTCCCGTTTTAGCCGAGACTGGTCAGCCTCGATTAGCCAAATGTGTATGGGCATTTCTGCCTGCTTGGTTTTCTCTCCTCTTCCTACCTCTTCACCATTTTGTTAGTTGATTCAAACTCCAGCCATCCTTTAAGATCTGACCGGATGCCTCATGAGCTTTCTGCCCACCCACCGCTCCCCTCCAACACCGAGTACACACACTTGTCCTTCTGAAGCATCAGTTATTTGGTGAATGAATGAAACCTCTCCTCATGGTCTCACTGTGATTTCACCTCTCAGTCCCTGTATTTTTGTTTCTACCAATTATTTCACCCAAATCAGTTGTTTAATTACCTGTATGAAACATTTCCATGCAGTGAGTGTAAAATTTATAGTAGTAAAAATTAATACTAGGAAAGGTGGGAAGAAGTGTGTAACTCTTCTGGGTTGGGGGAGGTGGCAGGGGAAGTGTGGAAGGGAACTCCTCACGAGACTTTCAACACAATCTGGCCAGGAAAGGAGGGGGGGGACGGAGGAGTGGCACGCACCCTGGCACTGAGCAGCAGCAGGTGTGTGCCGGGGGCACCGTGAGTGATATACTGAACTACTGCCGCCACAGAAGGAGAGGGGGAGAGAGGGCTCATGTCCAGGGGTCTGGACTTGCTTTGCTACTGTAGGGCCTAGGGAGCCAAAAGCAGGGGAGGGGCTTAGGCAGTTAGGAGGTTGGCTTAGGGCTAAAATTTAAGAGAATCCCCTTCTGATGACCTTGGCTTTCTCAGTAGCAACCAAGGGAAGTGAAATATGGGATGTGAGGATAAGGACAAAAAATCAGAAAAACTTCTCTATAAGGAATAGGGGAGGAAGCTGACCACAGGCAAGTCCAGATGGCCCTGCTGAAGTTTAAAACAGGCATTGTTAGTGATGGCAAGGTGCGTGTTCATGCATGCTTCTCCAGCAGTGCTCTTAGGTGGGAGGACGTAGATGGGGGTTGATTCCGGTTTAGAAGTTTGTAGGTACTCGGAGAAGCCAAAAAGACAAGGGAACTAAGACAAGCGAAGTGTCGGTGAGAAAGGAATGGAAGGAGTCGGTCATGGGGTCCAGACTCCGTACAGAGAAAGCAGGCCAGGAAGATGAATCAGGAAACTGTGGAACGGTTGGAGATGCAGCTGCGGATGGGGAGGGACGAGGCTGGGGCAGATTGGGCGGGGCAGGAGGTGTGCTCGGAGAGTGGGCTATCAGAGCGAGGGACTCTTCAGCAGAGCTGTCTGGAGAACGTGCTGAGTGCAAGGTGTGGGCATCACTGGAGCGGTGTGCAGGAGGCACAGGACAGAGACTCTGAGTCCAGGGTGTTCGATTACTGGCCTGGTGTAAAGCAGCCAGTGTGGTTGCTGCTCTGTGGGTGAAGAGAGAGAGAGAGAGGGAAGGAAACACAGATACTTCAATGTGCCCTTCACGAGGAGACAGGGTATGACCTGGCCGGGTGCTGCGTGCCTCCTGGGGAAGATGGGAGCGGAGAGTGAGCACACCCGCCCTGCAGGGCGGCAGGACGGGGTGTCCTCATGTGGCGGCCAGGCTCATGTGGCGGCCAGGCTGTGGTTAGCCAGTGCACGAGTGCTCTGAGGAGGCTGAGGGGTCAGAGGGCATCTGACCGTGGAACCAGGGTCTCAGGTTGTGTGGTAGAGGGAGGTGGGAAGGATCAGAGTGACAATGGAGAGAACAGCAGGCAAGAGCAGCCGGGGGATTGGGGAGAGTGGGTAGGTGACCGGGACATGGCGTTTTGTCTTTTCCTGAGGATGACAGGGATGAAAGGTACGCAGAGAACTGAATGGCCTTAGGATTTCCGATATGGACAGGAAACAATCAAGTGTCGTGTCTAAGGCCCAGGTCACACAAGACACGGCTCCAGCGGCCACACCTGGAAGTGTAGAAGGTCACATAAGGTCCTGCCTTTCCCCTCCTAGGGGGCCTTTACGACCTCCATCTGTCTGTCTAGTAGCCCCCTCCCAACAATTAACCTTCGAGACCTGAAGATTTAACCTTAACCTAAAGACGTAATCTTCATCCTCAGTAATCTTTTCACTGTCATCTCACAGGATGAGATATTCTGCCTCCTCCTCAGATGGCCCATTTCCCTCTCCCTTTGATCCCACCTTTATCCAATTTCCTCTCCTCTCTCTCTGTAGTTCTGATCCAAATGTCATGAAAAAGTTAAGCATTCCTCCTCCGCCCTCAGCCCCGTCCCCTGACGTCCTCCGACGCCCTCCCTCCCAGCACGCAGCAGAAGGCGTCGCTGGCATCATCGGCCCTCTCTGCTCTGCTCAGCCTTTTCTCTCTGGTGCCTCTGTGCTCCGTGTGGAATTCTGTGATAATGAGCTACGGCTTGAAACTTGGCTGTCTTGGCTTCCTTGAGCCTAATACCCCACTTTAACCCCCCCTCCCCAGTGTAACGATTCAGTATTTGTATTGGGTGGGCCAAAAAGGCCATTTCGTCTTTGCTGTAAAATAAAGAACACATTTTTCATTTTCACCATTAACTGTATTGACTTAGGTATTTTGAGGGTATCGGCTCTCTCCTACTATTGGCTCCCAGTGGATACAGGCCGGGCTGCTGCTATACACCTGCCAGTGCGTAAGACAGCCCCACAGCACAGAATTATTTGGCCAAGATGTCAATATACCAAGAAACTCCACAGACCACTTTGGACACGTTCAATCAGTCACAGCACCTTCTCCAAACACTGCCCACATCTTTTTCTGTGTTTCAGTTGCATTTTTACCTTTCTTGAAATAATAAAGCATAAGACACTGAAACGTTGCATATTTTCTCCCATCTTCAACATTAAAATGGCTGCACAAAAATTGACCAATTTTGATAAGTTTTTTTAATGCACACTCATATGACAGCTGTCACATACGATCTAACAAAATTGTTTTGAATGGAGTTAGAGGCAGCTAAGCTCTACTAGAGCCGTCCTACAGGAAGAACTAAAGGAACTTACAGCCCAGCCCAGTCTAGAGTGCGAAATGATCACCACAGAAAGTGTAGTCAGCACCTGCCACCAAACACACCAGTCACAAAGTAGTTTTTTTCTTGCGATGAAGACTTTTAAAGCTCTGTTCTTTAGCAACTTTCAAATACGTGATGCAGTGTGGTTAGAATAGTCACTGTGCTGTACACTGAGTCTCCGTGACTTCTCCCCTTTGACCCTTTTACCTCTTTCACACACACCCCACTCCCGGCCCCTGGCAATCTCCAATCAGTTCTCTATAAGCTCGGTTTCTTGGGGTTTTGTTGTTTTTTTATATTCCACGAATAAATGAATTGTATTTGTCTCTCTCTGCGTCTGACTTATTTCACCTGGCCTAACGCCCAGCTATGTTGTTGCAAACGGCAAGATTTCCTCTTTATGGCTGAATAATTTTCCTGCGTGTGTGTGTGTATCACATTTGATATACCCATACGTCCACTGAAAAAAATAACTTAGGCCATTTCCATATCTTGGCTGTTACAAATAATACTGCAGTGAACATACAGGTATATATATCTTTTTGAGTTGGTGGGGTTTTTTGTTTTGGATTTTTTTTTTAAACAAATACCCAGAAGTGGAATTGCTGAGGCTCTCATGGTAGTTAATTCTGTTTTTAATTTTTTGAGGAACCTCCGTTCTGTTCTCCATAGTGGCCATGCTGGTGCTCCGTCCCACCAGCAGTGCACAAGAGTTCCCTTCTCTTCACATCCTCACCAGCACTCACTATTTCTTGTCTTTTTGATAACAGCCGATCTAACAAGTGTGAAGCTGTAGCTCATCATGGTTTGGGTTCACACTTTCCCTAATGTGGAACACCATTTCACATACCTGTTGCACATCCGCACGTCTCCTTTGGAAAAATGTTCAGATCCTCTGTCCTTTTCTCTTTTTATCTATTTATTTGAGAGAGGAGGAGGGAGGGAGAGAGGGAGAGGACCATCAGGGGGAGAGCGAAGCATCCATCCACGCTCCCTGACTCCCCACCAGTGACCAAACCCACAGCCCAGGCATGTGCCCCGACCCAGAGCCAAACCCATAAAATGTTGCCTTGTGGGACGATGCCCTACCCACCAAGCCACACAGGCCAAGGTTCTTCTGTCCATTTTTTAATCAGATTGTTTGGGGTTTCCTTTTGCTGTTGAGTTGTATTAATTCTTTATATATTTTGGATATTAATCCCTCATCAGATATTTCCTCCCCTTTAGAAGGGTGCCTTTTCTTTTTTTTTTGGTGGTGGTTTTCCATGCTGTGCAGACGCTTATTAGTTTGGTAGAGTCCTACTTGTTTATTTTTTCTTTTCTTGCCTTTGCTGTTGGTGTCAAACCAAAAAAGAAAAAAAAAAAAAATCCATACTGAGACTGCCAGCAAAGAGCCTGTTTTCTTCCGGAAGTCTTCTGGCCCCAGTGCTCACCTTTGAAACTTCACTCCAGTCCGAGTTGGGTTTCTGTGTGGTGGAAGGCCCAGTGTGTTCTTCCAGGGGTGGCTGTCCAGTGGGGAGCTTGAGGGAGGAGCTTCCAGGAGCAGGAGCCAGGCTCCTGGCAGTTAGTGGGAGTGAGCAGGGGAAGCAGCAGAAGCCTTGAGTGGAGTTGTCTTCAGTTTGGAACGTTTGCTGAAATAAAGTGAAGGAGAAAAGTAGAATTCGGTAAAAGGGGGGAACCAGGAACACACAACAACCATTTTACTTCATGTATTTATGTTTAAGAGAGAGACTTGAACACAACTATAGTTTGGGGCAAAGGAGTAGTGTGAGATGAAATAGGGTACAGTGCTAGAAACACCCACAATTGAAAGTCTGTCTTTCTGTTGTCTGCAAGAAAAAATAAATTTTCTGTCCTGGAACCTGTTTACCTTTTTCAGAAGAAATTCTCAGGCTTTTCCTAATTGAATAGTATTTCCAAGCATTGGGACTTAGAAACTAGCTTATACCCAAGGGTTGTTGTAACTTAATGAAACGAGGAACTACCCATAATATTGATTTTGGACTTTACATGTTTGCTTCATTTCGTTTTAGTGAGTCATCAGGAGCATAGCATTCAAATGAACTCATTTAGTGACATTTTCTTTCTGGTCAAAATTTCATGTCTTTCCTGTTTGCAGACTGCAGCCACATTTCAACAGCAATTTCTGGGAATTCTCTAGTGCTGGTGTCTATGTATGAAGTTATTAACATTTTATTTTCCATTGTTACCTTTTGAGGCCCATCCAGGAGCTCATAAGGTGTTGTGTTTTTAAAAGTATCCCCTCTGTGTACCATCCTGGACATGAAGGCCTTCCTTTTTTTTTTTTTGGACGTTCCTTAGGGGATGGCTTCCAGAAAACCCAGCTGAGTATCTCACTTGGACTGCCCCGTGGGCAGCGCTGTTTCCTCCGTGCAGAAGAGTTTCAGATGTCCCAGCCCCAGGAAGGTAGTTAGGAAAGGTTGTTACCCCTTGCAAAAGAAAGAACTTGGTTCCAACATTTTGCTTGTAGGCCCATCAGGAAAGAACCTTTTATGCGCAGCCATGAGTTACCTTTATAATTTCTACCAGTGAAGGAAATATAAACTCCATTATTAAGTTAGTAGTATAGATTGTATACATTTGCAATCATATACAGTTGAGAACAGGAAACTCATTACACTAACAGAGCGTAAGCCTTTGTGGAGGGACCAGGGGCTTGGTAATTAATAACTACAATACGAGTGGTTGGCATTTCCTAGTTTGAGAAGCGGGAAATTAGTACCAGCTGAGAGTAAAAATGGATCTCAGCCTCTGAGTTCTGTAGTTAGTCCCTTGTCTCTTGGTTTTTGAGAAATTCGGGAGAACATATTTCCATGCCTATGCATATAACCTGGTTTTAATTTCCTATGTTCTTGAACGATTTTTACCTTAATGAAATAGGGAAGTTTGTGTAGTTTTCTTTTTACTCAGTTTTCCTAGACTGTATGCTGTACTGTGTATTCTTAAATTTCTTAGTATGAGGTCTTTTCTTCAATTAGGGTTTTTCTATTACTTCATTTTTTATTGTGTCTTCTTCATCTGTAGTGTCCTTTTTAGGAATTAGGGGAGTGATGCTTTGTAGAGTGTGAATAGTTAGAGCAACACAAATTAATTGTCTAGGATGATAAAATATTTTTATCAGACGTACTCATTTTGGTACATGGAACCGTGAGACTGTTATGCTACCTAGCATCTGGTGCGGCACTTCTGGTTCTAGAGGGGACTGAAGCCCCCGCAGGTGAAATAACTGGTCCAGAGTCACTCCTATAGTTTATGACAGAAACATCGTGATTTTCTAGCCTTTGCTCTTTCCATTGTACCCTTCTCGTTTGGTTAAGCTGGAAAGTTGTGAATAGAAACTCTCTGTTAACTGACAGGTGACATGGGCGCCAGTCTCCCTTTTTTATACTGTTTCAATTATTTATATACAATGTTTAGAAATGTGATAAAAAAGTGTATAGAAAGAATGATCTATGACTAACTATGGGGGAACTTAAAGAATTCACGTCAGTAGGTGATCTAAGTCATATTTTTAGTGTGAACATTTTTACTCACAAAAACAATTAACGCATCTGTCGGACTATAAAAATGGACATAAGTTTGCATACCTTTTTAAATGAAAGCTTTCATTAGAACACCTGCCAATCACTGAGTGGCAGTCATTCGTGCGGAGGCGACCCAGGATTTCTGGACACGTACACAGGAGATCCTGTGTACGTGTTCTGAGGACCCGCTGGGCACTCGGTCACGCTGTGTTTTGTGGATGAAATTTCTCATCAGCGTAGCTCTGGGCGGTGAACAGTGACCCGTGGGCAAACCTGCCTGCGTGAGAGCTTGTTCTTTCCTCTTCAGCTCCTCATGATGCAGAGGGGTCCCCCATCCTGTCCAAGGCCAGCATGTCGTCCCCTGCACTCACCCCACAACCATGACCCGGACGTAGTCCCTCTGATGTTCTCAGGGGTGGTCCCCTCTGGCACCACCATTCATTCAGGCCCTGTCCGTCTTTGGCCTTTTCTCCTGCCTGGCTCTCTCCTGCCAGCACTAAAGCGCACCAGGTCTCTTGCGTGTGACAATGAAATCCGCCCTCAACCACGTGTCCCCACCTGGCTGCCGCCCCCCATTTTCTCCACTTTATTACCAAAGTATTTGACACCGATGGTCTGTGTTCCTGTTCCACTCCCCATAGTTGTCTGCCTTCCACCCCCACCTTTCCACTGAAACCACGCTCACCAGCATTATCAGTGACTGCATTGTTGCTTCTTCCTAGCCTTTATCTCACCCGACCTCTGGGCCCATTATTGTTGAGCACTCCCTCCAAGGTCTTCCCCCTTGGTTTGGTTTCCGAGATAACATTGTGTTCTTTGCTTCTCTCTCTGCTGACCTTTAGTCCCCTTTGTCTGCCTCCCGTCCTCTCCTAGACCAGACCAGACGCAGCTCTCCCTTCCTCCTGCGCTGCCACTCTCCCGGAAGGGCCTCCTCCTGTGGCCTCCCTGACCAGTCTGCCATGCTGAGGGCTTTCACGTGCATCAGCAGCCTGGTCCTCCCCTTTGAGTTGGGGTCTCTATCTGCCCACCTACTGACCTTCCCAAGGAGGGACTCCCAGGCTCTTCAACCTCAAAATGCCCGAAGCTGGGTTGTCATCCCCCTCACTGCCCAACACCACGAGAACCAGCAGAACGCCCGAGTGAAAGACACTCTCCTTGGGTCCGGATGTTCTCCACTGAGTGACCGTGTGGCCAAGCAGTTCCTCTGGCCAGTAGTGCCTCTCAGCTGTGAGAGATTCTTTCATCCTTAGCATTGCAATTAAAAGCCACAGTATTATAGATCTGATTTATCTCCAGAGTCTTAAAATACTTGTTTTTGCCTCAGTCCAAAACCTTATTTTCAGGAATCTATATCTTTCATAAAATAAATTAATGTTGAAGAAAACTTCCTGCTTGTGATTTAACTATTATTTCTCTCTGGAGGACAAATGTATTGGACTTAGAACTGCTTAGGTCCTTGATAATGACAACTTGTAACATTTAGTATTGAGCTCTGCCATAAGCCAGGCGCTGTTCCAAATACCATGTGTAATAATTCCCTTGATTTTCCAAAATTCCCACAACATGTGGGCATCGTTACCATCCTTGTTTTACAAAGAAGGAAACAGAAGTTCAGGGAGGCTAGCGAATGTGTGTGGTGTGACAGCTGCCAAGTGGCAGAGATGGGATTTGAACCCCAACAGACTGGCTCTGGGTACAAGCTCCTAACTCCCAGCAATAATATCGTCTGGCAGAACAGCGTACATTCCTGACAGCAGGTTTTTTGGGTTTTTTTTTATATCACCATTTCTTTTCTTTTTTTTTTTAAGATTTAATTTATTTATTTTTGGGGGGTGAAGGGCGGGAGAAAGAGAGGGAGAGAAACATGGATGTGTGCTTGCCTCTGGTGTGCCCCCTACTGGGGAACCTGGCCTGCAACCCAGGCATGTGCCCTGACTGGGAATCAAACTGGCGACCCCTTGGTTCGCAGGCCGGCACTCAATCTACTGAGCCACACCAGCCAGGGCTATATCACCATTTCTAAAAACTTAAAAATACTTTGAATTACCAAGGCATGCCACAATTTTAAATATGTGCCTCGAGTATACATACGCAGGTTATTCTCAGAATATTAAGTAACGCAGTTTACTAGTACAATAACTAAGTAGTCACAGAAATAGATCCATAATTTGATAATTTGTATTGTATTTTATATTTTATTTTTTAAAGATCTTTTAGATTCTCTTTTATTCTTTTGATGCATAAACAGCCATAGCAACATTTATCTTCTCTTAAGTCCTCTGTGCATGTAGTGCAGTCGGCCTCTTTACCGTTTTATCTTGGGAATACTCGGCTTTCCACAGGATCAACACAAATCGTGCTGTGTTGCCGTCTTTCTTGAAAGTGGTTAAGCAACTGTGTAAAACTCGTAGGAAATTGATGACTCATATAATGGAAAGCACTTACTAATGTGGCTTTTGTCTCAGTTGCCAAGTAGTCTGTTTGTTTCCATGGTAACCTGTCAGTATAACAAATTGTCACAAACTAAGTTTTCTACTTTTTTTCTTTGTGTGTGTGGTTTGGACAGCCTTCTAACAGCTGTGTGTGTGTGTGTACACACACTAAAGATTTTCTTATCACAAAAGAATTCTGAGTAATTGCCATAGGCACAGAATTTTTTTTTTTACAGAAAAAATTTTTATTTAACTGAAATTGTTTAAGACTCCAGGGCTATTATTTTGACATTACAAAACCTAAAAGATTATTTAAATTAACATATCTATTACTACTTGAGTTCCGATTTCTGAAGGCCATCATCAACAATTATTTAAGCTGATAAATTTTTAAAATTCATTTACATTATTGGTTCATTTGAAATATACAGCGGTGAGCAAAAGCAGGTTTACAGTTGTGAATACATGAAACAGTTTATTCTTGTATCATTCTTTATTAATTATTGTATTATTTTCCATATGAACGACTGTAAACCTGCTTTTGCCCACCCCTGTATGTATGTAATCATAGGAGAATCTGCCACAGACAAGGCAGGGAAAAGGAAATTGGGACTTTGTCCTGGGGGACGAGGACTTACGGAATGACAGAGGAAGCAAGTCAGCCCGTTCTTGCCAGCCCTTCCCTGGGGACAGAGTTCCAGGACAGGGACTGGCAGACACTGAGCTCCTCAGGGAAACCAAGGCAGCCGTGTCACGTAGGACACCAGGCTTTCACCTGAAGGCCGAGTCGGGAAAGATTCTTAGAGGAGGTAATGATGAAAGGAGAGGAGTTAAACTGGAGAGTAAGGGAAGTTGAAAGGGGGAGTAGAGGGTGTACAGGGGAAAGAGGACAGGAGCAAAGGTGTACAGGTGAGAACCACTGTGACGTAAGGGGGGAGCCACCAGCACTGTGAGACAGGAGGGGGCAGGACAGGAGGCTGAGCAGGGGCCTCCTCGTGAAGGAGCTGGGACCACATCCTCCAAGATACAGGGAAGCAGTGCAGGATTTTACAGAGTGACATCTCAGGTTCGTGTTTTAGAAGGAGTTCTCTGGTGCAGCGAGGAAGGTAGGTTTGCTCGAGGACAGTTTGGGAGGCTGTTGCCGTACTCCAGGGAAGCTCTGTTGAGGGACTGAATTAGGGTGGGGGCGGGGGTGAAGTAACACAGACAAGACTCGGTGGCTGGGACTGTTCATAGGTGGCCCACACACAGCATTTCTTCATTCAGAACAAGTTTTGTTGAGTATTGACTGTCTGGCAATGTCCTGTCCAGGGCGTTCGCTGGGCTCTTACTGTCTTCACCCTCCCCGGGTTTCTCCTCCAGGAAGGACCCTCTATGGTGTGGCATTGTAAGTTAATGAATGGACACGTTTTGTAACCCTCATTTGTTCCCACCTGATCCCTTGGCTCGCTTGAGTTCTCACTCTCACTAGAGAACCTGCTCCGGAGCCCCACATGTGTGCCAGGCTCCTACCTAGGAGGCACTCAGCCTCGTGCGTCCGTGTAGTGTCATAACCCCCAGCTGGATCTGAGCTTCCTTGGGCCTGCATTGGGTGGGGCTATGCAGGTCATGAAAAATATGCACAATAGGTTCCAGAGCATTTTATCAATACATTAATTTTAGCTCTGTTGAGATATAATTGGCAAGTTAATTGTATATATTTAAAAGTATACAACTGGATGTTTTGATATATGTATATTCATTGTAAAATGACCACCACAATCAAGCTAATTAACATCCATCACACCCCGGCTGGTGTGGCTCAGTGGATTGAGCGTGGGCCTGTGAACCAAAGGGTCACCGTTTCAATTCCCAGTCAGGGCACATGCCTGGGTTGCAAGCCAGGTCCCCAGTAGGGGGCGCATGAGAGGCAACCACACATTGATGTTTCTCTCCCTCTCTTTCTCCCTCCCTTCCTCTCTCTAAAAAATAAATAAATAAAATCTTTAAAAAGAAAACAAACATCCATCACCTTACATAGTTTACCTTTTTTCCCCCCTAGAACACTTAAGATCCACTCTCTGAGCAAATTTCAAGTGTACAATACACTATTGTTAACTGAGTTCACCATCCAGCACGTTAGACCTCCAGAAACTGGCTCGCCTTGCATAACTGAATTTTGTACCCTTGGGTCCTCACCGTCCCCCACTTCTCCCACTTCCCAGCCCCTGGCAACCACCAACCTACCCTGTGATCCTGTGAGTTTGACTATTTTAGATTCACTTTTGGTAAGTTGTATGTTTCTAGGAATTTATTGATTTTTTTTCTAGCTTGTCTAATTTGTTGGCATACAATTGTTCATAATAGTCCCCTAAAGTTCTGTTTATTTCTGAGGCATTCATTGCAATGTCTCCTCTTTCATTTGTGATTTTTGTCTTCTCTTTTCCTTTGTCTTAGTCCAGCTCAGGGTCTGCTGATTTCTTGTTTTCCTGTTGTTCTGTTCTCTGTTTGATTGATGTCTACTGCCATCTCTACTGTTTCCTCCCTTCTGTTAAACAAAACAGCCATTTCTGCCTCCCTGAGCCTCTCTTCTTCTCCTGGCAGAGACTCCGTGTTGTTCCACATGCCTTTCGCTGTTTGTTTCAGTCTGTCTTTTGTGTTAAGAGCCTTTCCTCATATGTAACTACAAGGCACTAAAAGTGCCTTAGGAGCTTTGCCCATGTGGAGAATGTTTCTGACTCAGGTTTTCACTGTAGATTGAGCTGGTTGATCCGTTTTTCTGGGAACCCTCAACAGCCATCTCCTTAGATCTTTTCTTTAGGGGGCGAGTCGGATGCCCCAGAGAATGTTCTTCCCACATCATGAAGAACATATTCTGAGGAATCCTGGTAAGGGAAGAAAGTTGGAGGTCTCAGAGCTCAGTAAGCCCTTCTGCATCCTCCACCCTCTTCCTCCCGTAGCTCCACCCCTACCGCACCCCCACTGGTCAGGTCCTGCAGAGGTCCCTCTGCTTTACTCTCAGGAGGAGCTAGTCTCCCGGCCGGGTCAGGGAGAGGATCTGGGAGTTGTTTCCACAACAGTGTTCAGTCCTTGCTTCTGCCCTTGGGCCCCCCTTCATTCCACCTGGAGACCCTGCCCTTGTCCTTCACCACGGCCAGCTCAGGGTCCGGCGCCCTTGGGCTCACCCCATCAGTTCTCCCTTGTCCATCCCTGGCTGCTTATTTTGTCTCCCCTCCGGTTCTCTCTGTCCTGGTGAAATGATGCCCTGAAAATTAAATGGAACGTTTTGGGAAGGAAGCCCTCGTCCTGCCATCTTTAACTAGAAGTTCCTGTGTACGTTTTAGGGAATGTTGTAGTGTTGTCTTTGGTTCCCAGTCCCACTTCAGTGGTCTGAGTGACAGGACAACCGAGTGCCTTGAAGCTCAGCCCGTCCCTGAAAGGCCCCCCCAAGCCTGCCGGCGTCCAAGCTGCAGAGGCCCCAGCTGAGGCCGCCCTCGGGTCTGGAGGCCAAGGGAGGTTGAGAGGGAAGCAACAGTTTAAAAAATGTGGCTTTTGATTCCTAGTCAGGGCACATGCCTGGGTTGTGGACTGGGTGCCCAGTGGTGGGGGGGGGGCACAAGAGGCAACCACACACTGATGTTTCTCTCCCTCTTTTTCTCCCTCCCTTCCCTTCTAAAAATAAATAAAATATATTTTTTAATTCTGGCTTATTTTTTCCTCTTTATGATTGCCATTATTATTCACCAATTTTTAAAGAGTTTGTTTACTTCTGAGCATTCATGGGAGTTTTGCTCACCCCCCTGGGGATGCCTCCGCTGCCCATCACGCGTGGTGCCTCCGGGTCCGTCCTTGGCCGAGTGACTTCCATCCTGCCTGTGCTGTGACCATGCAAATAAGTCACCCTGCTGCTGGAGTTCAAGGGAAACGCTCCTCAGGACACACACACATTCTCCTCACATCATCATTTATGAAATCATCTAAAGCTTCCTAATGAAAAGTAAAATAAAATGGCTGAAGTTACCGTGTGAAACCTGTGACAGAAGATCTGCCCTCGGCTCCCATTTGCATGTGTGTTTGTGTATATCTAAACACCCATGTCCACACTCCCCCCCTCACACACACATACACACACACACACACACACACGCACTCGCGTGCTCAGGTCTCCCACTGAGGCACACTAGCCGGGGCTAAAGACTGGCTTCTGTATCCTAAATAGATCCCTTTGGCCCTGCAGGCTCGGGTGAAAGCGTGTGTGTGCTTTTCCGTCATGTCATCAGTAACAGTTCATTAACCGGTTCTCTCTCCCCCCCGCAGGGAGGTGGTGCAAGCCAACTGTGTTCGCTGGAGGAAGAAGTTCTCGTTCATGTGCAAAATGAGCGCGAGCGCCGCCACGGGCATCCTGGATCCTTGTGTCTACAGGGTGTCTGTGCGCAAGGTACAGAAATAGCCTGTCAGGAGCCATAATTAGCCCCCCCTGCCCCCCGTCACGGACGCTCTTTATTTAGCTCCGCTTCCTCCTCAGAACTGCTACAGGCAACTCTGCTTCATGCCGCAGCAGAAATTCAGACGCCTTTGACCAGCACGGTGGGGAAGCTGAGGTGGCGAATTAAGACGTTTGAGAGCCTCGTCTCACGGCCGTGGTGCTACGAGTGTTAGCCCTGTTTGTGTTATTTGGGGGCTGTGTGTCTGCATCCTGCTCGTCATCAACTTCCTCTTTGTTAGACATTATTTTAGGAACCTCACATGTATGATGGCTGATAACAGCCCTGAAAGTAGGGGTGCTTTTTTTCCATTTTCAGGGAAACTCCGGCTCAGAGAGGTGGTTACTTGCCCAGATTCACATGGCTAATAAGTGGCAAAGTAGGGACTCAAGCTCAAGTTTTTCTAATTCCAAGTTCATATTCTCTCTTGTATATGTATGTGTGTGTGTGTGTGTGTGTGTGTGTGTGTGTGTGTTCTTTCCACATGTCAGGTCGAGGCATATTACCAATAATCTACAAAAATGGCAACCTCAGATGGTTCAACTTAATCATATATAAGTATGCAATCCTACCCTTTTTGTGTGTGAACAAGAAGAATCTATTCATCACCACTACTAACGAATTAAACTGCTGGCTTTAAAGTTTCAAGCGGACACATCAAACTGACCGTCACAGACCTCCAAGTTCAAGTTCCCTGTGTCAGCTCCCTGGAGCTGCTCTGAGGAAGCGCCGCGAAGTGGGCGGGTTAAAGCAACACGGTGCGCACAGCACCGCTGCACACAGATGATGGGTTGTAGAGGTGCACCCCTGAATTGAAACCTATATGAGTTTACTAACCAACGCCACCCCAGTAAATTCAATGACAATTAAAAAATAAATAAAAACAAAAAAATGAAGCCACCAAAATGCATCGTTTTACAGTCCTGAGGTCCAGAAGTCAAAGTCAGGGTGGCGCAGGGCCGCGCTCCCTCTGGAGGCGCTGGGGGAGAAACTCTTCCCCACCCCTCTCCTGCCTCCTGGCAGCCACAGGCATCCCCTGGCTTGTAGATGCGTCCCTCCGGTTCCACGGCTGTCTCCTCCCTTTGTGTCGTCACAGTGTCTTCCCTCCATGTGTGTCTGTGACTCTATTCATATGTCTCCTTTTTTAATAAGGACACCAGCCGTGTTGCACTAGAACCTCATTCTAGCTAGATTATTCTTCAAAGACTCTATTTCCAAAGAGGGTCACATGCTGAGGTACTGGATGTGAGGACCTCAGTGTATCTTTTGTGGGGGAGAGACCTACAATGCAATTCATAACTGGCCCTAAGGTTGTAATAAACCTGGGGGTTTATACTTCTGAAGTTAATGGAGCAGCTTGCTCCAGATCACCCCTCCCTCTGAGAACAACCAGAAAAGCGAGACAACGTGTTAAAAATAGCTGCTGGAAGGCATCAGAAGCTGCCCAGGGAGTAAGGACTTAGGATCATAGGCAACAGAAGCGGAGAGTCGAGCCTGACATTTGGCATTGCTTTAACCCTCAAAGCATGTGCTGATTTGCACGCAGTGGTTAAGAAGCTGAGATGAAAGCAATGACAGAGAAGGTAAGAAGCTGAACCGAGAGTCCAGCAATTGTACAGATCTAAAGGGACAAAAACTGGAGCCGGAGCCCAAGGCCCGTGGAAAATACCCCACGCTTTTCACTGGGACTCTCGAAGAGTTTCAGCCTGGAAGGAGGAATATAGTGGGTGTAGATTGGCCCTTATAGAGACAAACTCAGCTTTAATCAGCTCAGTCCTTGCTTCGATGGAGGTGATCTGCCTTGATCTTACTACTTACCAGAAGCAAGTGTGTGTATTTTTTTAAAGGTTTTATTTATTTATTTGTTTAGAGAGAAGGGGAGGAAGGGAGAAATGGGGGCAGGGGGAACATCAGTGTGTGAGAGAAACATCGATTGGTTGCCTCTTGCACGTCTCCAACCAGGGACCTGGCCTGCAGCCCTGACCAGGAATCAAACCAGCCACCTCTTGGTTTACAGGACGACACCCAACACACTGAGCCACACCAGTCAGGGTGCAAATGTGTGTTTTCTCTGAAGGAAAGTAGCATTACTCTGAACCTCAAATGATTTCTTCAAGTTTTCATGCACAGAAATTACCAAGCATACCCAGAGACCTGACTGCGTGACCAAAATCAGAAGAAAAAACTAGGGGGATGGCTGCAGAGGGTGGAGTCCACGCTGTGTCCCTCACTCCAGGGAAATGCAGGCGAGCAAAAAGCGTTTGCACAAAGGAAATAAATGAAGGGGCAGCTTTTAAAGCCCAGACTTCAAAGAACTGATTGTTAACTCAATTAAGGCTTGATGCTCAAAAAACTTTCAAGAACAACGAAAAGAAAATAATAATAAAAAGAGACCCAAGAATATTGGGAGAGCAGAGGCAAACTTTTACAATAAACATAATTAGTGAACAATATGGGGACTTCCATTAGAGAACTAGAAACTGTTTAAAAAGAAGCAAATTGAATTCTAAAACTGCAAAAAAACCAATAACTAAAATGTAAAGCTGAGTAAATGAAACTTAACCTCAACAGGTAGCTTTAACAGCAGGTTTACCACAACTCAAAAAAAAAAAAAAAGCGTTGACAGGTTCGATTCCCAGTCAGGGCACATGCCTGGGTTGCAGGCCATGGCCCCCAGCAACCGCACATTGATGTTTTTTCTCTCTCTCTTTCTCCCTCCCTTCCCTCTTTAAAAATAAATAAATAAAATCTTAAAAAAAAAAGTGTTGGTAATCTGGGAAATAAGATAAGAAAACATCCAGCGTAAATCACAGAGAGAAAAGGGGTGGGATACACAGAAAAGAGTGTAAGATTTGGGAAATGGGGGAAGGTCTAACATACATGTGATTGGAGCCCTAGAAGGAGAGGAGAGAGGTCGTGGCTGAGAATCTTCTAAACTGATGAGAAACACCAGACGCAGATTCGGAAGTACTGGGAGCCCCGCTCAGGATAAACAACAGAGCCCGTGTGCATGAGAGACAAGGCCAGCCCAGCCTGGGGAAAACGTGGCGAGGGGAAGCTGCTGGTGAGGAGGTTGGAGGCACTAGATCAGGGAGAGCCTCACAGGCCACGGTGAGGAGTTCCGATTTATTCTAACTACAATTGGAACCCGTTTGAAGATTTTAATAAGAGAGACATGGCCTTCTAAGACCACTTTTGCTGCCATGTAGAGGATGAATCGCAAGGAGACCACTAGGTGTTGGGGACAGTTTAGGTGAGGAATGCGTGTTTTGGCGTGGGGCTGTAACAGTGGAGATGGTGTGATTCAGGGTGTGTTTTGGAGGTAGACGCCCAGATGTGCCAAATGAGGGGGAAAAAAGAGTTGAGGATAACTCTTGCACCTTGTGCCTGAGTGAATAGGTAGATGATTATTCTATTTATTGAAATGGCAAAGACTCAGACTGGAACAGCTGCAGGACAATAGTCAGATCAGCCCGGTCCTATTCTAGCCGTGGTAAGGTTGGCGTGTCTGCGAGACGTCAAGTGGACAGTTAATTGGGCTTTTAAAAATCCTAGTCTGGAAGTCAGGGGAGAAGTTTAGACTAGAGATAGAGATTTGAGAGTAATCAGCTTACTTTTCTTTCTTTCTTTCTTTCTTTCTTTCTTTCTTTTCTTTCTTTTCTTTCTTTTCTTTCTTTTCTTTCTTTTCTTTCTTTCTTATTTTTTTATTTTAGAGCCGTAGACTTGAATGGGATCACCCAGAGAAAAAGTGTAGAGAACGATCCTAGGCCAAATCCTGAATCCCTCAAACACTCGGAGACAGTCCACATCACTGTTAGCAGGTCCAAGAAAGGGGCAAGAATTCATTCAGCCACATCACCTCTCACATGCTTTTGGCCAGATCCTAGTCACCCTGCCACAGCACAAAGGAAGGGAGAAGATGTAGTCGTCCCATTACTTGGGGTAGCCAGATGTCCAGTTAAAAACAGAGGATTCTGTTAGTGTGGAGAGAGGGAGAATGGATAATTGGGGTACAAGCAGCATTCTTTCTACGGAAGTTGGATACAGGGGTAGGTCCGGCAGGGGAGAGTGGGCAGGAGCGGCCAGTGAGGCAGCAGAGCCAGGCGGTGGGGCACCACAGCCCTCAGGACGACAAGGACGTGAGCTAGGAGGTGGAGGGCAAGCTGCCTCGTGCTGCTGTGAGATTAAGGTGAAGACAGAGGCTTTGGCTTTAACAAAAGTGGAGGTCACGGGCAATCTTAAGAGCTACCGCAGCAGCAAAGCGAGGACAGACGCCAGCTGGAGGAGATTGAATGGAGAGCGGGATGCAGCATTTTCAGTTAAGTCTTTTGAGGAGTTCTGCTGGGGAGCGAAGAAAAGAATCAGCTAAAAGAGACAAGGATCATCTGAAAAAAGTTTAGTGGGGTTTTTTGTTTGTTTGTTTTTGCTGTGTTTAATGAAGAGTGCTATTAAGGGATATGGTGATAACCTAATAAAGAAGAAAAATTTGGTAGTTCCTAGGGGGTTAGACGTAGTGACATGGCCACGCTTTACACCAGTGGGGCAGGGGAGGGCAGAGGAAGCAGATATTCATGAATAATAGAATTTACCATCAGTTGCTTCTGAACTTATTTAAATTCACCACTTTAAAGATGGAAGTGGTAGATAATACATTATGTGTCTCGTTTCTGCAAGGAAGATAAAAACCAACTCCATCCAGCAAATGCATTTTTAAAAGTGGGGGGGTAGAGAGGAGTTTGCCCCTAATTATACACACGTGAACAGTGTTTATGGTGTGCTAGGCATAGTTCCACGCTTATTCTCACCTGTGTGATATCCTAAATCCAGAGATTTGGCAAATTAATATATAGCTTCATATTTCAGATGAATCTTAGCTATATATTATTTTTTATTCTTTTTCACTTTTGCCAGTCTTGTTCACATTAGATGACAGGGAGTCTTGCCATATATATGTATATGTATACACACACACACACACATATATACACACACACACACACACATATATATATATATAAAAGTAAAGTATAACAGTAAGGTATATATAGTGTGCTATCATTTGAGTAAAGGGAGAATATCTATCTATCTATCTATTTATATGCATAGAGCATCTTTTAGACAATTCCTAAAAATTGATAACAGTGGTTGTCTCCAGGGCTAGGGTTTTGACTCTTACTGAAATCTGTCTACAGTGTGTTAACATGTGTAACTAAGTAATTTAACCTTTCTTTGGTGGTTCAGGTTCTTGCAATGTGTCTAAGACCTTTTGGCAATTTCTTCAGCAAATAGATCAAATATTAGCTTGTCTTCTCACCATTTGCTGCTTTCAGATTTAAGTTAAATTCTCAATAAAAATTCTGGTCATTTGAAGCATCTAAGTAGTTGGATTTAAGATCATCAGAACTATACTATCTAGATTTGCCAGTATTTAAATGTCTACTTAGAATTACTTGATGTGTATTTCATTTTATATCCTTAGTCATGTGATAACCTAATAGCGTTTTCTATCTTTGGCAGGAATTAAAAGGGGGAAAAGCTTATGCAAAGGTAAGTGAATGGTCTTTAACTCTTTTGGGTTGTATAATATCACTCACTGCTGTTTATAAACTTAAAGATTAAATAGTTTGCTCTTCTAATTGCCACTCAAATAGGGTGTTTTTAAATAAAGCAACTTGGAGATCAAACAGTTGGCTTCAGCAATTACTTAGGCATGTTCTTTGTCAATACTGGTTATAGGAGGTTCTTGAGTTTCAGTGTGCGAACTAGAAGATGATCGCCGGTTTGCGTTAAGCAGTAGCATCCGTTCATTCATTCTCCCAAGAGGTATTTCCAGTCCCGCCTCCCCAAGCAGAATAGGGCCCCTCCTCTGTGCCCTTCTACACTCTGTATGTGTGTGATCTCTACTGTTCTTTGTACTTTCACTACCTGTATGGAGTTACCTGTAAAAAGGGTGTGTTCACCTATTTTGTTGACCAGAAGAAATTAGTGATACTACCAGAAACCCGCATGCTCCTCTTTCATTTCCAGTTTCCACGATGGCATCTCCATCAATCAGCATCTGAGCCAAGGCCTGGGGCACTAGTTCCAGCCATCACGTGTGCCTAGCTCCCTGAAACTAGCAGGTTTCCACGTCAGTTAGGATGCTCTTTGCTACGAATAGCAGACAACCCTCCTCACCCAGATGTTTTTTAATGTCGCAAAACAAGTAGATGTGAGATAGAGCTGCTCCAGGATTGATTGATCCCCTGACTGGAGAGTCCGGGATTGGTTCATCCACTGACTGGAAAGTCCGGGATTGGTTCATCCATTGATTGGAGAGTGTCATCAAGAACCCGTGCTACCTTCCCCTTTGTGCTTTCATTCTCTCCATGTTGGCTTTGTCCTTGGCCAAGCTCCCTTTGCGGTTACCAGGAGGCCGGCTGCTAAAGTTTTAGTCAACACTCACTTAGGACAAAATCCAGCTGCTTCCCCATGGACGACTCTTTTTGAGTGAGAAAGCTTTCCCTGGATGGCCCTCAGAGGACTTCCCCATGCCTGTCATTGGCCACAGCTGGATTATAGGTTCACTCCTAAGCCAGTCATGGGCAATAGAAATGGATTGGCGTGATTCATTTAGACAAATCACAATTTAACAAGGAGCTAGAGGTTGGGAAACTTTCCTTGTGCACGTGGATGAGCTAAGAGTAGACACTCGAATAAAATCAGGGCTCTGCCAGCAAGGAATATCAGGGCCTTGAATTGTGGGTGGGTAGACAGCAAGGTCTACTGTGATTGACAGATCCTCTTGCTTTTTCCCTACCAGGAGCTCTTAAAACCATCTCTCCATTCCCAAGGGCACTGTATTAGGTTATGCCATTTATTTCTTATTTAAAACCTGTGCTGGCCTGCTATTTTTTGTTCTCTGCCTGTGTTGTCTTCCTCCAGTCCTTCCTCTATATGGCCAGAGCGATCATTCTAAAATTCAGAAACGGTCACATCACCCCCTCACTTTCTGTTTGCCAGCAGCTGTCTATTTCCCGTGAAGGAAAGGAAGTCTTAACCCAGCATATTAGACCCATCTTGGATGGCAGATCACCTACCTGCACGTGCATGTGCACACGCACCCTGGGGCTTACACACCCACACTCGCCCCCTGCTCAGACACACGGCCTCCTGAACGTCCTGCTCTCGTGCACCTGCCCTCGTAGCCTCTGCCCTGTGACCCGTCCTCCCTGCCATGCGTGTGCTGATCCCTTCTCTTGTCCTGGCAGCTCAGCTGTCCTTGAACACTCAGCCTGCTCATTCCTTCCCACTGAGAAATTCACTCTTCCTCCCTTTCGTGCAGCAGTGCCTCCTGCTAGCGCTGCACATACATTTTTATAGCAAGTTTTCTGTCTTCCCTTATTAAAAACCCTGAGCTCCTTGAGAATAGGTTTGATCCATATATCTATTACTAATGCCTAACATTCGCTGGAATGTAGATGCTCAGAATTTTTTTGGAAAATGAAGTAGCATCGACCACAGATACCATTTTAATGAGACAGCTATCTCAGTGAAGCCCAAGAGGAAGTCGTGAAGACGTGTAGGCTCTCTGGCACCTCCCTAGGATGGAATCTCTTCCAAGACAGCCCTTGTCTGTCCTGTTCATCGCTGTTTCCATCGTCTGGAACAGGGCCTGGTGCATCAGAGGTGCTGAGTACATGTTGCCCTTCAGCCTAAAACATCCCACTAACCTGCACCTTCTAATATGCTTTCTTAATGGGGACCGCCCAGATTCTTTTCTTTTTAACTTTCCTTCTGCCTAATAACACTGTGATACCAGCGTTCCCACAGTGGATGGTAAGCCAGTGGGCTGTTTTTTATTCAGTGAATATGTATTAACTGCATACCATGGGCCGGACAGTGTTCCTGGCACTGTTCAAGTACTAGAGCTGCAGCAGCAGACAAAGCTGACCAAGGTCCCTGCCTTGTGGAGCTTACATTCTAGGACAGGGCTGGGGAAGGGGGCAGACAGTAAACAAAGTGCATGTGGAATGTGTGTGTACACGAGGTGATATGTGCCAGGGAAAAATAAAGCAGACTAGGGGTAAAAGGCGAGGACCCCAACGCAGCAGAGAGAGCAGGCGAGGTGGGGTGGGGAAGGCCCTTTCAGAGAGGTGGCACTGGAACATAGACCTGAATGGAGCGAGGAAGACAGTGACAAGAAGATCTGAGAGGGAATCTCTCAGGCACGAGAACGGTCAAAGGCCTTGAGGTGCTCCTGGCATTTTCGAGGGAAAGGACGTTGTGGCTACAGCGGGGAGATAAAGCTGATGAGGTGGCCAAGGACAGAGGGGCCGCAGACATGGACAGCTTCTTCAAGGAGCTTTGCAATAAAGGGAGAGAAGAAAAACAGTTCAAGAGGCCGGAGAGAGATGTGGGGTGAGGTTTGTGTGCTGGTGGGAATGATCCGGTAGAGGAGGCAAATCTCAGAATGCAAGAGAGGGGAGACGACTTCCTGGAGCCGTGACACTGAGGGAGCAAGAGGGGCGGCCGGCCTCAGACCGGAGCGCAGCCAGTTCACCTCCAGGAAGCGGGAAGGCAAGTCCGTGGGCACAGGTGCAGGCAGGTGCGTGGATGTGGCTGCTGATGAGAGCTTGTGAAAGTTCAGCGCTGTTTTGATGGCTTTTATCTTCTGAGTGACAGAGGATGCGAGGCATCAGCACTGAGTGCAGATGCAGAGGAAGTGTTGGAGGGTTAAAGAGAAAGGCTAATGTATGAGGTAGGGCATGTGAATGGTGTGGGATCACGTGGCCACATGAGTCTTCACGTGCTCAGTTGGATGTGGCTTTGGCCTGGACACACCCAGGCTCTTCGGCTGATCTATTGAAGCCCCTAAAAGAAGCAGTAAGACCAGAGAAACCATGTGAAATTAGGTGCATGTGACCTGCAGCACAATGTGTCCTGACTTACTGCATGTGGGGTTTGTGGCCCTTTAGCTGGACTCTTAAGTTCTTATTCTTCATTCTTTTTGTACCACTTCAAAGCTCCTGAAATAATGCTCCAGTCTGCAATTAAAATCTTCATCTCAAATGTCATGCATATTGCCCAGTGTGTTACTAAAATCTTAAAGCAAGCAACTTAAAGTCATAGCGGTGTTTGAAGTGGTCAGTAGTCTTTATTATACATTTAGGGAAATGTGCTTCATTGTAGATGCAAAACTTTTTGTTGTTAACCAAAAAAACTACATATACTTGGTCATGTAGAATAGACTTAATTTGTTTGTAAAAAAATATATGATGGGGTTGACCACTTGGAAACACAGTCAAGGGTTGATGGAAATCAGAGGGAAGACTGGAGGGCAACCTCTGGTAGCAGCAGAAGAGGGTGACCAGGGAGGAACCTGGCCCGAACTTCTGTATAGCAGCCCCGAGGGCTGGTGTGGGGCTGAGCTCTGGGGAAGGGAAGAAGTAGGATTTTCCAAGAAAGATTCAGCGCAAGGGCGCTCAACAAGACAAGGTTAGGGAAGGTGCTAAAGGAGAAGGGGTTTTTACCAACGAAAGTGTGTGACATGCACTTAAATCGTTCTAGTTCTCGAGTGGAGAGTGACTCTAATAACCCGCAGCTGCCCGCAGCTGCCTGCAGCCACCAGGGGTTGCCTGGGAATAAAGGCGGAAGCAGAGTAGGAAGAAGCAAGTCTGGTCAGGGTCCTGTGCGTCCCTGCCCATGATCTTGATTGGTCTGCTAGTGTTTCCTCTCTAGTTCAAGTACCCCTGCTCCTTGCAATGAGTTCAGTTGCTGAATATGCATTATTTGTACTACAACAGTTGTATATTTTAATGTATACAGAAGAATATATTTAGCACATCAAATCCATGATTTCAAAGATTGCATTGCTTAAGATGAGTACATTAGGGAATACATTTTTTACCAGAAATGAGCCAATTTAAAGACACACACTAAGCAGGTAATAGAACAGGTATTGTTAAGGTAGCAACAATTGCAGATGACTGCAGTTTGCGATAACTTGTCTAGAACGTGGGGTGAATGTTTATTTTAAGAAGAATATGATAGAAGCCTAGTAGATATTCTTACTATTTTTTTTTTCTTTTCACAGCTGGGCTTTGCAGACTTAAACCTGGCAGAGTTCGCTGGGTCGGGAACTACCACTCGCCGCTGTTTGCTAGAAGGCTACGATACCAAAAACACAAGACAGGATAATTCCATCCTTAAAGTAAGCACCTTTCAAGATGTACATGTCAACACACGAGGTTCTCTGCCTTTAAGTAAGCATGGCTGTCCGCTGTCAAGGGCAAGATGGGAGTCACTACTGATGATCCCATGCGCTGAGCGCACCACTGAAATGCTCACCAGCTAGGGCAAAAACTGCCCGAGTCCCAGAACCACAGACACAGTGGGAAGTCACAGAATTTCACCTGCCCGACCCTAAGGGGTTTCTCTCTGGCACGGTGGCCATTCAAGGGTCAGCGCACTGAACCACCACGGCCTCGGGCTCGTGGGCAGGAGGGAGCATGATGAATGAGCACCTTCAAATGCTTCTAGCTCCCAAAAGGTGATTTCCAGAGCAGCTGTGGTGGCCACATAGAAGTCACTGGGCCCTCTTCGAACTAGTGAATTCATAGTTGGAAGTCACTGGGGGTGTCTGCCCACTTGTTTCCAAGTACCATCAGGAGCCGAACATTCTGGTGGCCCCAGGCAGAATACATAAAATGAGACTGTTTGAGAAAGCGTTTGTAAAGTGCCTTGCACCTAGGAAAACTCACTGGATAAAGTTTTTCCTGTATTTTAGTTAGGTTATCTAATGATAAGAAATGAAAAGTGCTCCTTGATCCTTGGCCCTCATTGCCCCCCATTGCTGTCCCCTGAGTATGCCCAGCCCTAATCAGACCCCTCCATCCCTCCTGGGTCTGTGTCCTGGTTGGAACATTGCGGGAAGGTCACCAAGTTCAGCTGGAGTCACCAGCGTCATGCTCATCGCCAGCAAGCAGCCACACTCTGCTTCCCTTGTAAGCTTCCTTTCCCAGTGACCTAGGTGTTCTTTTTCCTTTTCTTTTTTAACCATTTTTTATTTTTCAATTACAGTTGATACACAATATTATATTGGTTTCAGGTATACACCCCAGTAATTGGACATTATTATAACTTACTTAGTGATCATCCCAATAAATTCACATCCATCTGACACCACACAGAGTTATTAGAATATTGTGAACTGTATTTCCTACGCCACACCCCACATCCCTGTAACTACCAACTTGTACTTGTCAGTCAGTTCACCTTTTTCACCATCCTTCCAACCCTGGTGCCTCTTGAGCTGCCGCCCCGGCGCTGCAGCTCTGAGGGAGTGAGTCCGAGTAAATCCGAGTGCGGGCCCTTTAAGAGGAGGGCCTGGGACTCCAGAGCCTTCTGTCCCTCAGCCACAGACCCCAGGGTTTTTACAGCCAGACCTGGGTATTCTTTTTCCTGGCTTTTCTCCTCGTGTCTCCACACACTACTCTAGTGGTTTTGCTTCATCCTTTATTAAGAAAACAGATGCCATTAAACTCAAATTCTCTCTTCTTCCCATCACAAAATTTATGTCTTTCAGTCTCTCTAGCCTTATTATCCTTTTTGTTTCGTGTTACAATGATTGGAGTGTCCCTCTGCCTGTGAGAAGTCTGTCCTTCCTCCGTGGTTCTAGAATCCAACACTTGCCTAATCCAGAGCTTTGCCCCTTGGGGGATCCCTTTACCTAATCCTCCTTCCCTTGAATGAACCATCCTCATTAACATACAAGGAAACGGCTCTGGCTACTTCTTACCTCCTCCAACCACTGCTCCCCTTCTGTCTTCCCCCTCCCCGCGGTTTCTAGAAAGCTGCCTATGCCCTCCTCATCTCCATCTCCATCCCCAAAGCGCTGGGGACCAGATTGTCGAGTTCCATGTCAGGAGAGGTGGTGAGGAAGCCAGCCCAGCACACGTACATGTCAGCCATTAGTGGGAAACATGCAGTTTTCATTAAGACCATGAGTTTTAGTAATATGCAGCCCTGGGTTTAGACCCCTTCACTAGCTGCCTGACCTTGAAAATATCACTTAACCTCCTAGACTTAAAACAGAAGCATCAATCTCTCTTAGAAGCTTTGAAGGTTAAATGAAATAATCCACATAAAACCCTTATCTTAGGCCCGGCATACAATATGTTCTCCAATCATGATCGTTGTTAAGGTCAGTGATGATTGGTATTATCATTATTAGTCCCAGAAGAACATAAGAAGATCCGGCAGGTGATCCTTAAAGGCTGCCAGCAACTAGTGAACTGCCCCATGTCAGAAAATGTCGGCAATGCCTTTAATCCTGATCTAAAGCTAGGGTGAAGGCTCTTGCCAGCCACCTGCAGGCACCCCATGAAGTGACAACACAGTGGTGAAGTGACAACACGGCCAGCTGGTGGGGAACACCCCCAACCCCGAGACAAACTCGCCCAGCACAGCACTCACGGGGCCGCTGCGGCTGAAGCACTTGCCTTCCGTTTCTGTCCGTTCCACCCTGATTTTTGCAATGACACAGTTCTGAGAATTAGAAATGATGTTTAATCTATGTCTGCATAAGGCAGCAGTTTCATACTGGGTGTAAAACAATTCGGCAATCCTGTTATTCAGCCTTTCTGCAGACCAGGTTCCGGGCGAGCGGCTGCGGAGGCTGCGTGAGTCCTCAGAGCCGGGTCTCCCCCATCAGGAGACCTTGTGGGGTCACTGTGTCTCTTTTTCTTCCGTTCAGGTTTTAATCAGCATGCAGCTGATGTCCGGGGACCCATGCTTCAAAACGTAAGTCGGTGCTCGGTGAGTAAGTTACTCACCTGAAAGTACAATAGTGTTTACTTGTTTAGCACAAGTATTTACTTGTTTCAGTGTTGAGGAACCGTGGCATCAGCAGCCCCCCGAGAGACACCCGTTACGGCCGTGAGATTTGGTTGAAGGACCCAGAGGGAGTGGATGTAAAGAAAGAAAAGTGCAGCAGTGTGGGCACTCCAGCCTGTGAGAGGCTGGGGGCCAGGGAAGAACCAGCAAGGAACAACCAGGGAGGTGGGAGGCAGGAACCCAAGGACAGAGCTGTCCAGAAACCAGGTGAAGGACCTGTTTTGAAAAGGAAGGAGTGATCGACAGTGTCACACACTAGAGAAGTAGATCAGGGAAACGGGGACTGAGGGCTGACCTTCAGCTTTTGCAGCATGGACGCTATCGGCGACCTTGTCAAGCACTTTGGCCGCATGCCCTTAGATGACGGCCTTATGGAAGGGGGTTAGAAAGGGTGAGGGAAGAGAAAATTTGGAGACAGTGAGTGCAGTGGTGTTCTCCCCTCTGCAGTTTTACTTTCTACCATTTCAGTTGTCCACAGTCAACCATGGTCCAAAAATATTATATGGAAAATTTCAGAAATGTACAGTTCATAAGTTTTAAGGTGCATGCCATTCTGAGTAGCATGGGGGAATCTCATGCTGACCTACCCTGTCCCCCTGTGATTTAAATCACCCCGTAGTCCAGGGTCTCCACTCTGGACACACTGACCCACTGTCCATCACTTAGTAGCCGTCTGGCTAATCAGATGGACTCCTACGGTATCACAGTGCTTGTGTGCAGATAACCCTGACGGTGTTGTTACAATTGCTCTATTTTATTATTACGCGTGATTGCCGTTAATCCCTCACGGTGCCGAATTTGCACCTTGACCTTGACCGTGGGTATGTGCATGCAGGAAAACAGGACATGCAGGGTTTGGTGCTGTCCGCAGCTGGAGCACGTGCCCCGCAGATAAGGGGGACGGCTGGGTTTGTTTGCGGCCAGGAGTGGCCCAGTGGAGAGGGAGAAGCGTGGTGCAGAGGGCAGAGAGGAAAACTGCTAGAACGGCGCCTTGGATTGTGGAGAGGGAGGAAGGCAGGAGCGTGGCTACAGATGCAGATGCATGAGAAAGGGGAGCACATAGAAGTTATTTTCGAATTGCTCCTGGTTCCTGAGTGAAATGGGGAGCCAGGTGACCCCAGAGGAGCAGGGCTGTGAGGTGCGGAGGTGGGGGGTTGGGAAAGTGGGGGAGATGTGTCAAAGGCTCTCAGAGTGAGAGTGGAGTGGACGGAAGGGGAGGAAGTGGGGATTGCCTGTCAGCAGTCTGCAAGACACTTAATAATTAAACATGAAAGTTAATTAGATGTTATTTAAATATCTGAGAAGAGTACGTTTAGAAAAGGAAGCATTAATTATGTCCCTGTGCCTCATCAACTCCATGTTTTAATAGCAACATCTTTGTAGTTCTCTTCTTACAAACCATTTCATAAGGATGAAAATATATGTCTTAATATAAATCAATTATTGATTGAAACTACGTGTTTTCCTCTGACGTAGCCTTCCTCTGCTGTCTTCTCTCAAACCATCATTTCCTGGCTTTTTTCTTAGTTTCCTGTTCTCTTGGGACTAAACCATTTTCGCTATACTCTTTTTCGTTCCGTGGGCAACTGTGTTTTTCTGATGCAATTACTTTAGGCTAAAAGGAGAAAATGAATAGCAAAACTTAGTGGAAGAAAATGAATTCATCCTTTTTTCTCATGGGCCTTTCCTGAACAGTCTCTCTCACTGGCCCTTTCTCTGCTGTGTCCCCTCCCTGCTTGTGACACCCAAATGCTAAAACGCTCAAAAACAGGTAGGTCCCCTTCGGTTCTGTATCGGCACCACAAATACAGTTCTGACAGGCTAGAGTTTATATTTGTGGAGACTTTTATAATTTTTTAGAATAAACAGACATCACCCCATCACAACAGAAGTTAAAATATTTCTTGGGAGAATCAAACCCCCAATATTTGTTTTATCTTTGAATATCTGAAATCGTGCAACTTTCAGTGGAAAAAGGGCAACTCTCCCACCTACCCATACTGAGTAGGAATTGAACAGGAAAATGTTCGAACTACCGATACAAAAAGTAAATTTTTTACCAAGTTATATTTTAACATGTATCAAGTATGTAAAATCACAGTACTCCTTTATGGCTGAAAAGAATGTTGGAAGTTATGTAGTTTGGTGATTTGTTTTCCAGAATATTTAGCCACAAATTTATTTATGCAACTGTATTATGAATTCTAGCATGTAACATTTTTCTAACGAGGGTCAGAGGTGTAATACCCTCCTAACCCTATGAAAGGAGCTTCATGAAGCCAGTTCAAAAGCATCTGTACAATCCAAGCTCAAGGCACAGAGCAACGGAGTGACCTGTGTGTCGCCTGTAGGGCACAGGTTTAAACGACCGCTGGAGAGGCTCAGTCGACTCTTCTCTCCGCTCATGTCTGCCTTTGAAGTTTTCAT
>PVIA01004929.1:40823-126291 GCA_004024845.1 Tonatia bakeri
TTTTTTTTTTTTTTAGATTTTATTTATTTATTTTTAGAGAGAGGGGAAGGGAGGGAGAAACAGAGAGAGAAACATCAGTGTGTGGTTGCCTCTCATGTGGCCCCCACTGGGGACCTGGCCTGCATCCCAGGCATGTGCCCTGACTAGGAATCGAACTGGCGACACTTTGGTTCGCAGCCCACGCTCAATCCACTGAGCTATACTAGCCAGGGCTCAGTTTGGATGGTTTATGAGCAGAAAGTCTGAGGCATAGATTGTGTGATTTTTCTGAAGCAGATTTTACAGCGTGAGGCCCACGTATATGAAGAAGACAGCCGGGTAAGTCAGCCTCCAGCCACCTTCCCCTACTCCGCTTTGGAGTTCTGCAACTCGTCAGATACCCACCGCCCCCTGAAGGAGAACGGAACCGACCCAGAAAAGAAAGCCACCACTGGTGCTGATAAAGGGAGAGGGTGTTTTGAGAGGACGGCGGCGACACAGCTCTAGGGATGTTGTGACCCTCTTGAATAGCGAGGGCTTGGGAGCATTTATACTCTAGAAGGAAGGAAATTACCATTCGTGAAAATGATCCGACAAATATTACTGTCTCCCAGTTTAATTCTTAACTCAGCAGTTTGAGTATTTTCTGTATTTTTAAGTGAGGATATAGAGTCTCAGGGTCCCGGGATGCACCCCTTCATTCAGTACCTGTGCCTCCGGTGCCTGCCATGTACCAACATTTACCAAACTGAATCACGACCAGCCGCCACTCTGGAGGACTCACGGTCTCCAGAGTGTGTGGGAAACGGACACATGATCTGTGGTGTTACTGAGGCCTGGAGGACAGGGTCCCCGACCACTTTTCTGGGAAGTCTTCACTGAGGGAGCGACGCGGAGCTAAGTGTTAGCAGGTGAAGAGGAAGAGGCGTTACTACGAGGAGGAGGTGGGTGGAGGCACTCCAGGAGGAGAGCACTGCTTGCCCAAGTTTGTGGCGCCATCCTAGGGCACCAAGTAGTCACGTGATAGCCCATGGTGGTGTTGCCGTCGTGGAAGGTCATTTTTCCTGTGCTCTTAACGTTACTGTGACCTTAAAACAAACAAAAGAAACATCTCTTCTGTTGCTGCAGTTGAGCTATGTTAAACCGTTCCCGATAAGGGATATGCAAACATTGTCAGAACAAAGGGTACTCAGTGATGATGTATTCAGCACGGTGTCCAGGGAGTTGCCCAGGCCCTGCTGAGATCTTGGATCCTACCTCTGCCTTCCTATCAGTCCCCGTGTGGGCGAGTCCTGTCTGCGATGCTTTGGGGCCACAGGATTAGAGCAGTTCAAGCAGTGGCTGAAATTATCAAGGGCCGAGGCTCCCCAGGTCTTCGAGATTGCGGGCCAAGGGTAATGCTGAAAGTGCAGTGGCTGCGCCATGGCCAGGCAGGGAGGAGGGGAGCCAGCGGGAGGGTGATGGACAGACGGGGAGGAAGGGAAGAGGTGGGGGGCCGGAGGAGACACTGCAATCAGGACATCTGTGAAAGGAAACCCAAAGGAACTGGCATTCTAAAGATAAGAATCTTTTTTAAAAAAGAATTTAGGTGGGCCTGAGCCACCATCAATGATGGACGCCTGACTGTAGACTCCATTCTTTTGTGTTTTCTTTGACATTAGTTTTTCTTACAGAAAACCGGGTGTGGGTTTCTGGCACCAAGGTGTTCCACAGTACTTCCCAGCAGGTCCTCGAATAACAGTGTTTTGTTATAACACTGATGAGATAATATAGGAACTAACCCTTGTTTATCTCAGTTGGCCTGTTGTGGAATTGACCTTGTCCCGCTTCAAGTTGCAGAACCCATCGACGACGGATGTCACATGAGGACTTGCTGTGTTAACGGTGCCTCTTTGGGTCATTGAAGAGGCAAGTCTGCGCCAGAGCACAGACGGCCTCGTGTTGCCATCTGAGGAGCGTTTGAAGTGTTTTAAATCAGATAGTAACCTGTCCGTATGCACATTTCAGAAAGGGCACAGTGACCGTAGCAGGGAATCGGGACAGGTGGCCCAGCTGGGAGACCCGCCATGCCATCCAGGACAAGGACAGAGGCCAGACTGAAGTCCCTCCTGCAGGAGGAGAAGAGACGATGGACCAGAAAACGACTACACTACGTACTGAGAACGAATCTGAGATTTGGAAGCTGATGGGATGTGGAGAAATGGGAGTAGGAGGGGACAGAGCCGTCTGTGGGGCTCTCCTCAGGAGACTTCGTGGGCTGTGACAGCGCTTGCAGAGAAAGGGCCCGTGTCAGGGAGCAGGCTTAGGTGAGGGTACACTGACCTTGATGCTCTTCAGGACAAACACTTGAAGGTTTCTCAGTCGGCATGGAGTTTTGGAAATTAGGAGATGCTGGGGTGTAAAGAATCTATAAATAAAACAGGTTTAGTGGCGTTCTTACGTGCCTGTGTCCTCAGGGCCCTGAATCAGCTCTGCGATCCCTGGGCCACCTTCCTGGTTCAGCTCAGGTCACCAAGTCTCCAGAAATGTGGTTTTGCTCTGGGAAATCAACCTCAGAAGGCCAGGGATGTTTTATTTAAAAAAAAAAAAAAAAAAAGCCCTGTTAGAGCTCAGACTTGCCCCTCCCTGCTTCACAGCTTCCACAAGGAGATAGGAGCCCTGAATTAGCCAAGAAAAACATACCCTCAACCGGCTTCCAGAGAATCCAGCCCAAAAAGCAAATCTTTATAGACTCTCCCTGGGGCAGGCAAACTGTTTTCAAGAAGAAGGTGGAAAGAAAACCTGAATACCATTTAAGAAGTTAGTGGAGCCTACAGACAGTGTAGGCCCCCAGGCCGAAGGTGCGGGGTATTTCCCTCCAACCTCAGGTGGGAGGGGCTGGCAGCATGACCAGGGCTGGCAGACGGAGCGCCCTCCACTGGTAGTGCTGGGGACGCGCCCGCAGAGTCCTCAGTCCGTTCCGAGCTCTCTTGCTGGTCCCACATTTTTGGTTGTGTGAACTCTTCTCCCCCCGCCATGAATTTTCTTCAGGTTTGAGGATGCTCGTACGTTATTTGTTCATTTTTATTAACTCCACCTTCAAAGATGTGACATTTCAGGCACCTTACTGAGGCCGTGTACTGACTATACCACCAGTCTCCAAGCTGTGAACCAAGTGCTGATGCTTCCAAATGCTTTTTCACAGGCCTCCTTCAACGTCAATGTCCATACCGATTGCTGGGGAAGCTGAATCTCTGGAAGAAGACAGGAAGGGGGGAGAGACCCTCAAAGTCCATCTTGGAATAGCAGGTACGGGTGTGTGGTCCACTGGTTTTTCCACTTGTGAGATTCCCGTGGTCCCTCCCAGAGTTAAAGTTCAGTGGGTAGGTGCCTTAAAATGGGTCCGTGAGGCTCACAGTTTCAGTTATGCAGTTTTTAGTTAAACTTTTCATCTCATCTAAGTGCCACGCTCTGACGGATGAAACACTTAATGTCGCGATGACACAGCCTCCCCACACACACACTCCACTGTTGTGTGCTTCCATCCTGCCCCCGCCCCCCGCCCCCCACAGCTACAACAGGGCACTGCAGGGTTGGGTTTTGTGGGTCCTTTGTTCCTTTCCGTTAGCTCCTCCTCGTCAGCACTTTTTAAAAGATTTTATTCATTTGTTGTTGTTTTTTTTTAATTGTATGTATTTAGTTTTAGACAGGGAAGGGAGGGAGAAAGAGAGAGAGAGAAACATCAATGTGTGGTGGCTGGGGGCCGTGGCCTGCAACCCAGGCATGTGCCCTGACTGGGAATCGAACCTGCGATGCCTGGTTCACAGCCCGTGCTCAATCCACTGAGCTACGCCAGCCAGGGCTTATTTATTTGTTTTTAGAGAGAGGGGAAGGGACGGAGGAAAAGGGAGAGGAACATCGGTGTGCGAGGGAAACACTGATCGGTTGCCTCTCACACGTGCCCCAGCCGGCACAGAGCCTGTAGCCTGGGCCTGTGCCCTGACTGGGAATGGAACCGGGACCTTTCGCTGTGCAAGAAGGGTGCCCAGCCTACTGAGCTGCAGCGGCCAGGGCTGAGTTCCTTCTCTGCTGCTCTTCCACAGGCTCTTGCTCCCCTCCCCCGCCACTCTCTCTCACTTTTTGCAGCCCCACATCCAGAACGAACATGCTGCCCTTCTATTCCCAAACACACAGGCAGCCTGGCCTCTGCCGCTGCCTCGCTTGAGGCCTCCAGTGACACGACTGCCACTTCCTTGGGGCACTTGTTCTGCTTTCCTCTGTCTTGGCTGTTTATCCTCCTCAAAGCTCCCTCTTCCTGTGGCTCCCATGCCCCTGCCTTTCCTGTTCTAGCATCTTGGGGGCTTCCTTGTCTTCTCTCATCTTCTGTTTAAATCCTGAGGCTCCACAGGGTTCGGTTCCCTGTGCTCACTCTCCCTGGACGCTGTCGTCCGCACCCTCTGACATAATAACTACCACAGAAACGCTAACGTGACCGTGTCGGTGAGAGTTCCGTCCTTTCCGCTGACACCTCTGTGTCCCCTCCCGCCTCCCTCCTGAGCTGCAGGCTCGTATTTCTAAGTGCTGTTTGGAAAGGTCCTCTTCACGTCCTGTCTTAGACTGAAAGCCATCTGTTCATCTTCCCCCTCAGCTGGATGCTGAGTTCCCCACGAGCAGGTCTGGTCATTGTGTCTGGCATAATGCGTGGGACCTGGCAGAAATTCAGTGGGTGGTGAGTGGGTGTCCTTTGGTGTCTCAGTTCCTCATGTCCAGCTCAAATCTTCCCTCCTCCTCCTCCTGCGTTTTCTCTCTCGGTTATCTGGACACTCAGTTCTACATAGGAGCCAGTGCTGTCATCTGTGCCTGCTGGTCACCTCCCACCCTCTGCTGGATCATTAGGAGAACCGTTGCCCCTTCATTCCTCAATTACCCTGTTGCCAAAATGATCTTCCCGAGAGGTAGATCTGGTCATGCCACATCCTTCTTGAAACTCACAGAGTCCTTCAGCAGCAGGCACCTGCTCCTGTCCCTTTTCCCTGTGATCCTCTGCACCTGCACCCTCCATGCCAATCTGCCCAACAAGCTGTACTGTCCCTGTGCCTTTCGCCCCTCCTCTCCCCGGGCAGCTCCTAGACATGGGTGAGGGCCGGAAGTCACCCTCCCTCCTCCACGAGGCCTCTGCCCCATCAGCAGGTGATGATCAAAGCCCCTGGCCATTGGAGCTCTCAGTGCCTGCTTTGTGGTGCTTGTGCACGTTTTTGCACTTGCCACTGCTTCTGCTTCTGAACTCAGAGCATATGGTCTGTCTTATCTATCTTGTGTCCCCTGTATCTCAGAGTCTTTACACCTAACCAGGTAAGAGCTTAGTAAATATTATTGAGTGGGTAAGTTTGGGAAGCCAGTAGATAAATGGGTGAATCGGGATCAGAGCCCACGCTGAGTGTAAGGTGTCAGTCCTGCATAATCTCGGTCGGGACCGAGTCTTTGAGTTCAGATGATGTTATCTCTGGTCTGTGGCTTCGGGATGCTGGTAGAGCAGGATGAGGTCCTGGTGCGCACTGTACCCTCGAGTCTGTCCGGAAACGAGGGCCCTTTGCAGAAGGGTCAGTGGCCCCTGTGGTGTCTGTGTTTGGCGACAAGAGTCAGTCCACCTGTGCTCAGTATCCCTTATGGAGCTGCCTCCACGATTGCTGTGCTGCCCACTGGGTTCCCTTTCACCTCTAAGTGAAGAGCAGTTCTGTTTCCAGATACCTCCCCTACCCGTGGACACGGTCACGGTCATGGTTCTGCACTCTGGGTGGGGAGCCTGGTCTGGAAACACATCCTTGGCATCTGGGACATGCACGCTATCAGGGAACTGCTGGAAATGGCCTTGACACGGCTTTTTTGTACATTGACTTTGAAACTGAATACAGTATGTAGTCCATTTCCTCAAGACTTTCCCTCACAGTGCTGCGCTCCTTGCCGTGCTGACCTTCAGCACTGGTCTGTTCCCAGTCACAGCCTGGTGCCGGCAGCGCGAACGTCGCCATAACCAAGTGCTCTTCCTTTCCCTGCGGTGGCGGGGCTCTGAGAGCAAGAGTCCCTCCAACACTGCGCGAAAGCCTGGCGACATTGTGGGAGTTTATGAGAACACATCTGACTCGTTTTTTTATTAGAACTGCTAAGCAGTAAAAACTGAAAGTTTTTTTTAAATAGAGTCCTGTTAAATCTTATGAAAAATACTATACTTCTTCAGTAAACTAAGGTATTTTAGTTTCTTAACTTTTCTTGCAATATAGTTGTTCCCATAGTACGGACTTAAAGGAATCTCTCTCACTTTGCAACTTGCTTTTCTTGATAATGAACTTGGAAGTTTATGGAATCCACAGAGCAGAATGTAACTGACCACGACTTATTGGCCGTAATAGTAACATTGTGTTGTGACGCATTACAGATCTCTCGGCGAAGAGCGCCTCTATTCCAGATGAACTCGGAGCCTGTGGGCACTCAAGGACGTCCAGCTACGCGAGCCAGCAGTCCAAAGTGTCAGGTAGTGACTGGCCGTGGGGCCGGGGTCCTCAGACACGCACTGCTCCCAGGGCCTGGAAACGGCTGCGGTGCGGGAGGGGAGGGCTGGACTGCGGCGTGTCCACTGTCAGTGCCGCATCCGCTGTGGTTTCCTCCCACAGGGTACAGCTCCTGCCACTCGCGGTCATCCAGCTTCTCCGAGTTCTGCCACAGGAGGAACACCTCCGTGGGAAGCACCTCGACGGGCATCGAAAGCACTCTGGAGCCGTGTGATGAGGTGGAGCACAAAGGGGCGGAGGCAACCCTGGACCCGGCTGATAAGGAGGACGAAGCTTCCGAAACTCTCAGCAGGTGTCCTTTCCTTCTCTGCTTAGGCTGGGCGGAGGGGGACAGGGATTTTGTTTTCGTAACACAGTAAAAAGGAGGACATTTTTTTTTAATTGTTTTCAAAGATGCCCAGTGAAACAGGATTCAGTGGAATCTCAGCTGAAGCGGGTTGATGACACCAGAGTGGACGCAGACGATATTGTGGAGAAAATCTTACAGAGCCAAGACTTCAGCCTGGACTCCAGTGCAGAAGGTGCGTGGGCCAGCCCCGAGGACATGCCCACGCGCGGCATCTGTGGGGGTGTGCCCCGGGGGCCAGCAGCAAAGAGGAGTATGTCACGGTGCTGTCTGTTGCACATCTATGAAGTGCATTGACACCCAGAGGAATCGGAAGACAGCTTTGTAGCTCATCAGTTTCTGAGAATGGGAATTAAATTTGGTGAAGCACAAACTTTAGAAAGGTAATTTTAAAGAAAGCTCTGAACTGTATTTTTTACTTATGCATCAGTGCCTGCCAGGTTTGTATACCTTACGATAGATATTTACATCCGTTTTGTCATAACTGGGCCTTTGTGCCTCAAGTCATTGTCGTGATTGGGAAGGCTGGGCCGTGAACTTGAAATGGTGAATAACAGAATCCTTCCTGCCCTCCTTCACATTTCCACTGCTGCTGAAGTATGCGCACGCCACCCATTGAAAGGTGTAATTATTCACGCAGGCGTGAATAGAGAGCAGTTAACAATGGACTTGGTTCCATTATGTAAGTGGTTGTAAAGGGAAATAATTGAACCTCTCTTGTGGAAATTCATAGGAAGAGCTGCCTTCTTCACTCAGTTTTAAGAAAAAAGCTTTAGGAGAGTTGATGAGAAACAATGATTAGGGTTAGCTCTTAAATCGTCCGCTTTAAACCATCTGGGTAGCTCCCATAAGTCTCTAATTTCTTTAATAAAACTGAGCTGGAGAACAGGCACTTACTGTCCTATGACTGTCGTTTGGCAATGACCATCGTACCCACAACAAATGTGTTCCATGTGCAGAGGAGGGACTGCGGCTCTTCGTGGGCCCTGGGGGACGGACCACCTTCGGCAGCCACCACAGGACAAATCGGTACGTAGCGCCCACAGCGTCCCATTGGGTGAAGGCCAGGTTGGCTTTTCCTTTACGTGTCCACACGTGGAAGGCGAGGCTACGAAGTGGCATGAGACCGAGGCTCGGACCCACAGATTGCAGGGGTTTCGCAGGGAGGGTCACAGCTGTTTGTGTGGCCCTCGGTGTTCCCTGTTCTGAGTAGGCTTGAAATTATATTTTACACGTTTCTTTGGCGATTTCCTCGGGTGCGTTTTTAGGATGTACTAGCAGAGGACCGGTAGAGCCTGGGGCAAGATGCAAGGTAAAAGGGACATTTAGAAAAGAGTCCTCAGTCTGATCGTTTAGAAAGATCAAAGCGTAATTGCAGTTTTGGTCAGAATTCTTGTCTGTTAGGAGCTCGTATGTGGCCGCTGAGCAGCAGACACTGATCTTAACCTCTCTCGCACTCTCCTTGGATTCCGTTCTGCTTCCACCACTGCTTTTATTGCACGCCTGCTCTGTGTTCAGCACATTGCAGGGCGCAAAGGACACAAAGGAATTTTGACGTGGGAAACTGCTAGCTACGATCAGATGTGATAGGTAGGTAAGAGAGGAACACAGAGAGATGCAATGAGGAAGGAGTTGATTAAAAGGGGGCTTGCAGAGGATGTGAACACAATTCATACCTTTCTTAACTTTCACTGACTTATCCACTCATTCAGTTCAGTAACTATTTATTGGGCCACATTGTGGGTAAGGTCACAGAGAGGAAAGGCCAGCTCTTACCTCAGTTGGCTTATGTTCTAGCACATAAGCTGGCAGACTGTAGCCCTAGGGCCCAGCTGGCCCACCGCCTGTTTTTGTAAATAAAGATTTACTGAAGCACAACCACGCCTGTTCGTGCCTTGTGCTGCAGTAGCAAAGTTAAGTAGTACCGCAGAGACCAAATGGGTCACCAAGCTGAAACACTCATTCCCTGGCCCTTCCTAGCAGGGGAGATAGACTTTACAATAGTGTGATAAGTACTATAAAACAGAAGTGGGGGAGACTCTCAAGAACAGAGATGGGACCTCACTCAGAGAGAACTTTCCGGAAGAGTTGGCACCTGCAGAGCATCTTCGGGAGAATAAAAGACAGGTGGGAGTTACCAGGCCGGAATGAGAGGGAGAAATATTCCTGGTGGTGGGAACAAATTGAAGGAACTTACAGGCGTGATAATTATGACATATAATTATATAATAATAAGTACGTTTCATTCAGCTTTTATATTATCTTTTTAAGTACTCACAACATACTATTGTTAGTTTTTGAAAAGAAGAAACAAAGACACAAAGAGGTTAAGGTCATTCACCCGAGACTGTCAGACTAGTAAGTGGTAACACCCAGATTCAAACCCTTGTCTCTTTGATTCCAACGCCTGTTCATTGCACTTAAGCCTTACACCTCTCCAGCTTGTGAATAAATAACCCTACTTAGAGAACTTCCAGTAATAGCTTCTTCTGTTTGTGAAATGGGATTGTGGGACATGAGGTTGGCAGGTTTCTCAGGCACTGGTTTTTAGAAGTATTCACCAAGTCTTGAAATTCTCCAGCCGTTATTCCCCCGCTCCAGATACCCTGGCCTACAATTCTAGCCCCCCAGCACTACAGAGCTATGACCTCTGATTGCCACGCAGAGCTGTGGGTGGGCCTCCACCCCATGCTAGGGGCTGGCAGGAGCCTCAGGAAACAGCTTCAGGCAGCAAGCTGGACCCGTTGTCGGACTTTTTCATTTATTTCCCATCTCCGAAGACCGGCCCCAGGCTGCCCGCTGTGTGCTGCGCAGAAACTGCCATTGCATAGATTCCATCCGGCGTCCTAGTCAGGTGAGGGAGGAGGGAAAGTCCAGTCCCCACTGCCCCTTCGTCATCCAGGCAGGCCGTTTTCACGCAGCTGGGACCCGGTGGGCAGTGGCAGCCACTGGGGGCCCCTTTGAAATCCGGTGCTCTGCGACTGTCCACTGGTGTCCTGTGGTGGACAGTCCTACTGCTTCTTTAGACTGAATCTGTAAGAACAGGAGTCCCTGAGCAGTCAGCTGAGTCTGTGACATGCTGGTAACCCCAACCGTACTTCCGTTTTATAGCATTCCCTCCTAGAGTTCCAGGAAGGACAGAGACCACTCATGGTTCTTCTGGTCTGACTGACCTCTGGAATATTCCATGAAATGTCAGGTAGTGTGTCGCCTCTGACGTCCTGACAAGTGAGTAGATGGGTGCCTGGTGCTAACCTGCATTCATAGTGCCCTCTGTCCATGTGACACCCCTCCAGCCCCCTCCTACCCACTCAGGGGGGTCGAGGAAAGGGTAGAGTGAGGCTCATCCAAAAATAAACTGTCCCGCCATCGAAAGACACTGTGTTCATAGGCACGGGGAAAACCTCTTCCCTCCCGGGAACAGGAGAGCATGTGCATTCGCTTCATTGTAACATAAGGCCAAGGCACATCAACAGTAACCAGAGAGAAAGTCCTCCTCTAAGTACTGTATTCACGGAGCTTGCAAATTCTAAGTCTTTTAGGGCTCTTCATATTTTATTAGTAGAGGCCAGTCAGCACCTGGCATATTAAGGCAAAGGCTAAGCTGCTGTAACAAAGACACCCCAAAATACAGCGGCCAGGCTGATGGGACAGCTTTGCCCCGGAAGTGATTCGTTGACGCAGGTGCCCTCTGCTCCGTCCTTCACCGTCCTCCTTACCTGCGCCGTCAGCGCTGGGCTGCTGCCAGCCCCAGGCACGCAGTTCTCCTCTCAGCAGCTGAGGCCAAAGTGGACACTTCTCCATTCCATTCACGTTCCCTGGGGAAAACTCAGCCACATGGCCGCACCTGTCCACAGAGGAGCGGAGGAACTGTTGTCTTTAGCCAGGCGGCCTGCACCTAGCTAGAACTGGGAGCAAGGGGAGAGTAGATTTAGGGGTGCAACCAGCAGTCTGTCAAAGCAAGCTAGGGAAGAAGTAATCTCTCTTCAAGATCATTTTCCCTTTAAAACTGTATTAAACAGATATAATTTACAGTACAGACCTTGGACAAAAACATTTGCATTTTGATTCAAAGAACAGTTGCCCTTCCTAGGGAAGTGTTACATTAAGACACCACACTACTGCCCTGGCTCGGTGGCTCAGGTGGTTGGAGCATCATCCTGTACACCGGTTGTGGGTTTGATTCCTGGTCAAGGCGCACACAGGAGGCAGCCAATCAATGTCTGTCTGTCTCTGTCTGTCTCCCTCCCTGCCTCTCACTCTAAAATCAATAAACATATCTGTAGATGAGGGTTTAAAAAAAAAAAAAAAACACCACACTATTAAGTCAGCTAAAAACTATTATCCAGCCCTGGCTGGTGTGGCTCAGTGGATCGAGCACTGGCCTGCTAATTAAAAGGTCTCTGGTTCATTCCTAGTCGGAGCACACGCCTGGATTGCGGGCCAGGTCCCCAGTTGGGGGCGTGTGAGAAGCAACTGATTGATGTTTCTCTTTCTTTCTCCCTCCCTTCCCATCTCTCTAAAAATAAATAAAAAATAAAATCTTTAAAAAAAAACCCTAATATCCATTATTTCTGGGCAAGACCTGAACTGCCAGAGAGTCAGTGTTTGTTCTTGGATGGACTGACTTTAGGATTTATATATAAACATTTTTGCCACCGTGTGTCGATAGGGTAAGAATTTGGAACCATTACTAGATTATTGTGGGAGGTAAATCCGAGAGGATCAGGGACTGGACTAATCCAGTGTATTAATTATAAACGTAGTATTCAAGTGTTTTCTCTCTGTGTTATCTTCAAACCCTGTGGAACGCAAATCCAGTAGAACATGCCTCGTGCACTCTCTTTGGAGCCCGGTTAACTGGAACAATTTCAGTCACTACTGCTGGAAATTCTGCTAAAGCTGTTTTTCCCCCTCCTGCTACTGCAGGGTGGTGTCTGGAGCTTACGAACAGGTCGTGATCAAGCGCTAGAAGCTGGGCCGGGACTGGAGCCTCCCTGGGGGTCTAGGATGCGGGCTGCGGAGCCGACAAGGCGGTGATCCAAGCGCGTCTGAGAACACGAACCTCTTTACGAAGGGAGCCCCTCCGCCTGCCCTGCCCGGAGGAGAGACAGCACTGGTTTCTTCGAGAGGGTCCGCTGCCACCCTTACCCACCGGGGGACGCCGGAGCGATGGGGGCGAGGCTGCACGGCCGGCGTGTCTGGAGGTCCACGGCCTCTGTGGTCACGGCACGCAGCACCCCAAAGACTGCGTGTCCTTCCAGAGCGTCCCGGTGGGGAGAGCCGCACCGGGTTTCGCTGCTGACGCACAAAACCCGCAATGCAGGTGCTCCGCAGATCTGGGCTCCGCTTTCTTCATTGTGTGTTTGGGAGACAATGAGTGAAGACGGAAACCCGATCGACTCTGTCAAGATAGTTATGATTCCTGCTAAGGAAATCTTTCGTATTATACTACCTACAGTATTGTGCTAAGTTCATTAACTCTTTTTAATACAATCATGGATATAAAAGTGTGGGTGTTCATGCTTTAAGAAAAAGTTATACTGCAATTGAGACATGTAAAATGCTTGCTTAATCTAAATGTATCAGTCAAATAAGAAGTGTATTTAAGTCTGAGATACATGAGTGGGTACAATGCCACTATTAGGCAGTATGTACTGTTCCTCGTTCATATTAAATGAGCCGCAGAATTCCCACCAGCGCAACGTAAGCGATTCAGGAGAAGTTCGGTGTTCGGTGTAAGGCACCCTAACATCAGAGCTGTCTTAACGAACCGAATACTGTCTGCTGGTTTCAGAGGTCAGAGTTTAGAACAACTGGAGGGCAATAGTGACCCTAAGAGAGCGGCCTTTTCTCCGCAAGTCCACACTTACCTGAAACTGAAAACAGTTCCAAGGAGGGAGTGGACAAGGCAGGGACAGCCGTTCCACCTGCGCCTGTGCCTGTCGTTCTCAGCCCCTCCCCTCCCCGGGGTCAGGGTCAGTGCTTTCTTCTTACTGTGCCAGACATCAGTGGTTTGGAGACAAGACTGGACTAGAACATGCACCAAACAGAGCTTTTAAAGTAAGGAAATCTTATCAGCACAGCAGATAAACCTGAAGAGTTTTTCTGGTTTTATGTGGCAGTTTCTGTGTGGAAAGATCCTAAAATTAGGATCTTGGAATCACTTAGTAAAGAAAAATGTAGATTCTGTAAAACCAGAAATTCCCAGTTTTTGCTTTAAAAACCACATCCAAGTAACATGATGTGTTAGAATTCTTTGGTCTAGGTATTTTCATGTTGGCAAAAATGTTACTGCATTTGCATAAGGCAAAAATGTTATTTTTAAGAAAATAGTATTTTAATATCCAAATTGAGAGGTTGGAGAACATTTGAATAGTTCATGTTAGGGATTTTGGGGTTTTCCTTTTTTTTAATATTTCAAGGATTGGGTATTCCAAATGAACCCCAAACTACTCTTACAAATAGATTCTGAGGTTTTTAAAGAGATGACACCCCCATGTAGAATATTTTGAATGTGAAGAGACAAGGTTTTCCGAGCTATCCAAACTTTCTTGTTTATGATTCGTTTTGAAAGAAAAAAGCTGACCCAAAAATTTAAGTTTAACCAAGAAAAATGTTGTCTCAAGTGACAAAGACTTGTTGGCTTGGAGTAAACAAGTGAATGATTCATTCATTGTGTATTATAGGAAAAAATCAGTTTTCAGCAGAGATATGACAATACTGTTTAGAAAGAGATTTATTATAACATGTTTTAAGAACCTATTTTTCTATTTTCAAAATATTGCTCCTAGGCTATATTTTTTATTGGTGCTTCTGCGAATGATTGTGCAGTTTTGAGTGATCACTAACGGCCAGACTGCCGGCGAGTTCAGTGAGGACAATCATCTGCTCCGCCAGCAGCGCTGTGACAAGGACTCTGGCCCTCTGACTTGCACTTGGCTGCCCTGGGCCAGTACCTCTACACAGGACTGGCTCTAAGTATTTAAAGAGGATACAGAATTATTTTTTAAACCTGAAATGTAGATTTTGAAAAGCATAAAAATCATGCCTTTATACATGTAGCAGCCACTAGGTAACATCTTGACCTGTATATGAGTCAATGTAACAAACATTTTAAATAAGTAGAAACTCTGGGGAGAAAAGAGAGGGCGTGTCCTCTGTGGCCAGTGAAGTCTGCATTCGGTGTGCTCTGGTTCTTGTTCCGTCCGCATGCTTTGCAGCCACGTTCCATTCATTACAGCCCTTAGAAGAGTGTGTTCAAGGTTGCCTGAGCAGCCAGCTGCCTTACTTCCAGATTTTCTTTTCTTAGAGCATGTGCTGTTAATATCTTAACCATGTAGCTATTGCAAAAAAAAAAAAAAAAATCTGCTTATTCAATACCAGGTCCACTTTTGGTTTCATTTCGAGTATAGAAAAATGGAATTTGAAAAAGTAGATCTTAATACATTGATTTCTAAATCTTGAACTCCAATTTCAAATCCCCCAGTCTGGAGAATTTGCAGATGTGGAACATTTTCCGACCCCCTGCCAGAGAAAAATGGTTAACGGTATTTTAAAGCTAGTATTTGTGAGAAGAGTCCCAAATGCCTTGTTTGGGGGAATTACGGAAGCAGCGGGTCAGGAGCCCGCTTTCTGTGACTTGTGCTGGTGACCGAGACCATTGGGGATGCGCAGGGTGGCTGGGGACGGGGCAGGCCCCGGGCTCCCAGTTCACACTCAGACGGTCAGCTCCCCTTTGTGGCGGTGAGAAGGCTCTCTACACAAATAGTGGATTTGGATGAGTATTTATAATCTGACCAAGCCTAGACCAAGAATCTTAAAATGTCTACTAGCCTCCAGTCAGAACACAGTCAGGTAGCAACTTGTTCTAACAAATAAATTAAAACACCCAGAAATAACTTCAGGCTTTAAGATTTCCATGCTAACAACCACTTGGCAAGCTCCACCTGGCAGGATGCGTCCACGTGCTATGGACGCACACGGAAGAGTTAGGCTTCCAGGATGTATAATGAGGCGCTGAAGAGCCCCGGCTCAGGTGATGGGCTGCGCTTTGTTCTGGCAGGTCTCTAACTGGGGCGGCTCGCAAACTCTCCTTGGTCAGTTCGCCCACCCGGTACCTCACGTGACTGTAATCAGGTACTGGGTTGCTGTTGTGTTTTGCCACTACAGATGTGTTGGCTTAGGTACTATGCATAATTTTTAATAGCTGCAATGTTACAGAATAAAAATAAATGTAAAGGATGAAGTATGCCTGTATTAACCCTGTTTTAAGACTGCTCTGGAAATCAGGCCTTATTATTCCCTTATATATGTGACTTTTCATATGATAATATACGGGGCAGAGCAAAAGCAGGTTTACAGTTCATATGGAAAATAATACAATAATTAGTGAATAATAATCCAAGAAGAAACTCTTGTTTTGCAGAATTGCAACTGTAAACTTACTTTTGCCCCACCCTGCACACAAACAGTGTATTTTAAATGGTTGTGTAGTGATTTCTAGCTACTCCTCTCTACGATAAAGCTGGCAGATGTTTTAATTTACAAAGGCTATGTGTTTCGCATTTACAAATGTTTATGTTCATCCTGTGTATGTAAGAAAACTCTCTTGCTGATACTCATTGACCAAATCCCTTGCAGAGGAAGACACTTAAGGTACATTCAGTTTCATTATATTTTTTGGAAATACATCTTATTTGGGGGATTGCCTTTGTCCTCTGCATTTATTTGTTTTTGTGGAAGCTGACACAGCTGTGAGTAGTCATGTAAATGTTTATGAAAAAAACTGTTATTGAAGTGATTCCATTAGTATTCTGATACTTGGAGAATGACCTTCATGTTCATACATTTCTTTATTTTACCTACACAACTGTAAATCCAGGAAGTGTTTTTTCTTTTTTCTTTTTTTTACAAAAACTAATTTTTTATTGTAAAGTATTTGTAATAAATGTCAAGGTGAATTATACATGTTCAATAAAAATCCTATCTTAAAGTTTAGAGTGTTGTTTCTACTTTAAAAGTTCAGGTGAGGGTCTATTACCTGCCCAGGAAAGAAAGCAGCAGTGAAAGGACCGGGGTAGCGTCCCCCAGGGCTTCCCAGGGAAGGACATTTCTCTGTGCCCTGAGTGGTTCCCGCGGCGGCGTGGTCCTGCCTGTCGGAACGAGAGGCCTGAGTCTGCATTCAGACCCCCCTCTGAACCTGTTTTCCGACCTGGGATGAAGATAATACCACTAACTCCTTCGGGTGGTAGGATGTTGAGAGCATGCCCCTAGGTAGGCACTCGGTGTTTTATCAAGCCCAAGACTGGCCTTCATGTCCATCTACGTGCGTGTCCTCACTAGGGCCACGAAAGACCACCAGGAGCGTGCCGCTGTGGGAGGTGAAGGTCATCTCTGAAGTGAGGCCATCACCACGCCCTGTAAGTGGCTGTTCCCTGGGACAAGACAGCCCCCCCAAAGGAAGGGCGCTACCATGGCGTTCTCTCTGCAGACGCAATGTTGCGGTGGCGACTGGAAGGGGACGAGGAACCAAGGTCCGGAGGAGAATGGCCGCCTGTGTTTCTCTGCAGACCGTCCAGGCTTCCCTGGACGGCGGTTACGAGAGGTGCTGTGAGGGAGGCAGAGACCTGCCTGCTCACCGGCAGAGCAGCAGAAGCGGGTGGGGTCTGGACACTCCAGGAAAACTCTCCGATTGCCCCCTCCAGAACACGGGATCGTACACCACCACCCAGGATGACTTGGTGCCGTCACAGCAGGGCCTGGCAGCCCCAAGGTCTGGCCCCCGAGTCCCTGTCCCAGGCACGGGGTGCCCAGGTGCAGCCTTCTTGTTCTGACTCAACACCTAGTGTTTTCCATCCCTTCCTCCCCTGACCCCCCCCTTTCACCTCAATGGACCTCTCCCTTTCTGTGTATCATATACCTGGTAGGGGTGCGTAAAAAGAAATAGAATCTTTCCACTTGCATGATAGGAAATCTTTGGTGGAGTGAATCCGTCCCACATGACACAAGATACACAGCAGAAAAGGCCTGCGTCCAGACATTCTGTGAGTTGGTGACCTCTACTCCAGATGGACCCACGTGACGAGGAAAAGTCCAACCTTCCTGGATGAGTTGGTTTAGACCCCACCCCTGTGCAGCTACAGCTCAAGTAGGTCAAGATGTCTCCTGAACCCTTTTCTCTGTAAAACTGACTTCACCAGTGGACATTTAAGTCATTTCAGCAGTGCCTTCCCCATGTCGCAAAACCTTCAAACCTCCATAGAAGTCGGCATGACTAAGGTTTTCTTTCTTTCTTTTTTTTCCCCCTTCTTTGGGAGTCCTCAGAGCAAAAGAATGCATCTACTTGAAGTGAAAAGTGTGCCACCTTCTGGTATTGAACTTCAGTGACTGGGTTCAAACATTCCTCTCCCACGTGTTCCTGGGTCTGCCCCTCCTTCCCCCCAGTCAATGTTATTACAACCAAAGGAAAAAAAATTTTCAGTATGGGTTTTAAGTAACTTGAAATGCTTGCAAAAAGATTTGGAAACATCACATAGTTTGCTTAAACAGGGTGAAAGTGTTTCCCTTTAGCCTGGGATTAGTGAAAGATGCTATAAATTCAGTTCTATGAGGATTCCCACTAGGAAGTCCTGGGCTTCCAGACAGAGGGCCCAGGCTGGACAGAGATACAGCCGTGGAAAATCTGCCGATTAGACAGAAGCATGGAACCTCAAGTCAAGGATGAGGTGTGGAAGTGGGGAGCAACACAGTGTTCGTAGGAAAGACAATGCAATGGTGGAGCTTTGTACGACTGACCCTGGCTCGGGCCGCAGCAGATGGATGGATGGCGTAGGCAGAGGAAGGCGGCGGGGCAGGCCGAGTGCACACAATTCGGCGGGAACGTTAGGAAACCAGGAGGGCACTGAGTTAACTCTCAAAAGATAGGTGCGTGCCTGGGGTGCCGCCAGCTTCAGAAACCTGCTGCCAGGTGAAACGAACGTCGTGCAGGTCTGTGACTCCCAATTCCTGCCGGCTTGTTAGAGCTCGGCCACACTCGTTCCGTCTCGGAATGTCCCCAAGGGTGTGCATCACGCAGGAGATGAACCGTGTTAGCCACTGTCTGACACCTAGCATCCCAGATGAAGTGCAATCAAGATTGCCTCCAGCAGCCGTGACCGCGGTTCACTCCCTCACCCGCCTGCAGCCCAGCCCAACGCACACCACCCTCCGCAGCTGCGGGTGTAATGGTGTGATTTTGCTGGCATCCAAACTCCAGCCGAGGGAAGTACTGTTGTTTGGAATTGTTCCCTGATGGTCACTCACAGAAATGAGAGCCCCTGGGGGTGGAGAGCAGTACTTGACAGAGAACTTAACTGCTGGGTATGGTGTAGATGGAAAGATTGAAAATGGGGAAAAAAAGGAGAGAGAAGGAAGTGGAGAGGAGCAAGCCTCAAGGAGACACTGCTGGGTGGGGTCACATCTCAGCATGAAGACATGAAGACGGGAGGCTGGGAGCACTGCGGCCCCTGGGAAACCGTGGAGATCGCTAAGAGGGTTTTGGAGTTGCCTAGATTATGGAAATAGGAATTAAAGGCAAGTCTCAACTCAGATTTCAAGGAATGTTGCAAGTAACACACTTCATACCTCCTCTGGGGGGGCGTGGCCTGTGGTGGTGGTGGTGGGAAAACCTTCCCTCTGAGAACAATCCGCAGGTAACTGTTTCCCGCGGAAGCACATTCCTGCTGCACAGTGCAGCTTAACTCCCTGGGGCCGAGACACCTTAGGTTTCTGTTCTTGAGGCCTCTGCTTTATATTTACAAAACCATGTGACCTGTTCAAGTGGTTTTCCTAGAAAAAAGGCCATTGGTTCTTGCAAAACTGGAATCTACTTGTAGTTCACTGGGAAGAGACATAAGAAAACCTTGATAGTTGTCTAATTGGTATCGGAAAGTAGACATTCACCTAGTGGAGTTCTGTGAGGAGTAAGCAGGTACGCAGGCCTGCTGCCTTTAAGACAGTGGATTTGAGAGGCAGAGTGCTGTGGGACGGCGTGCCATCACTCTGAACCCCACGTGGTCCTGCACTGTCCCATTTGTGCAGTACCGTTTTGTCGGGTAAAGGTTAAGTCAGTGAATGCATGCACTATTACATCACCGTGGCTCTGACACAGAAGATCAATGGTGGGAAGAAAGTCCTGGGTGAAGGCTGCGCAGAGGCCTAGAAAAGCAAGGACAGACAGACAAGAGGGCCTGGGGGGCAGAGGGGAGTAGAGACACAAAACATAACCGCTGGATTGTACGCACTCGGGAGGGAAAAATCAGCATGCTGACAAAGCAGGAGTGGGGACGGGCATGTGGCGTGGCCACCTGTGAAGTTCAAGGAGGTTACAGCTGGCTATTGCATGCCGACTGGTCTCTCTTACAGGGTCACTTTTCCCCTTCAAATGCACTTGCCTTCTACTTCCTGGGAAGTGGCCACAACGTCCTCTCACTCCCTGTTCCTTTGCAGAAGACCGTTCAGTGGGCACAACTCCCAGCCTCTCGTGTGTTTTAAGAGACAAACTGGTGAAGAAGCACGCAGTTGCATGTAACACTCAGTAAACCTTCCCGGACAGCCGGCAGGTGCCCGGTGCCCCTTTTCTTCCTGTTTCCCTTTCTGCCGGGTTGGAATAAGCCAGAGGTGGCTCGTGAGTCTGTCTCTGTCCCTGAGGAGCGTGCCAGTGGAGCACAACAGCAGGATGCACTCCTCAGTGCCTGCGGTGGCAGAGCTGTCATGCAGTCAGCTTACCCTTACCGCCGCCCTCCTGGACCTCAGGAGGCCGTGTGCTCATGGAAGCCACCGCATCCCCCACCACGTGGAGCTGTACGTACTCCTCGCTCCTCCACTGCCACCACCTCCCAGTCCCGACCAGCAAGCTGCCAGAGAGGGTGTTGGGAAACCGTGGGCAGTGTGCGTATCATGAGGCTTCCGTGTCCTTCCATCACCCGCATTCCCACTTTGCATGATGTTTCGGGCTATGAATTAGACGTCGGAATTTAGCCCGGAGGAGGTGGGGAACCCTGGAGAGGTTTTAGAGCTACCCAAATCCCCTGGGGAAAAGTTTCAGACACTAGTTTCCTTTCTGATTTTTTAATGCCGACACATGACTCCAACGACGACAAAAAAAAAAACAAGCAAATCAGGAGCTCTCTACACATACCCTCAAACAAAATAAGCCTACTGAAAAAAAAAAAAAAAAACAAGAAAGAAGGAACAAGTTAAGTGATTTCAGAATTAACAGTTGCCCTGGCCAGGCAGACCCTTTGGTTAGAGAATCATCCCAAAACACCAAGGTGGGAGGTTCGATCCTCAGTCAAGACACATTCGAGAATCGACAATGAATGCATCAATAAGTGGAACAACAGATCAATGTGTTTCTTCTCTTGCTCTCTCTCCTTCCTCTCTCTCTCTCTCAAATCAATAAATTTTAAAAAATGTAAAAGTCGCTTGAATTAGGACTACACGAAAAATTCTCAGTGAGCCCATCAACGGCCTCGGCCCGGAGGCTGGGGACGGGAGGCTCACTGACCCTCATCATCATGCAGGTCAACCGTCACGGCGGAGCCGTCCCCGCTCAGCCTCACCGTGCCCTCCAGGAGCTCCCTCATAGCGTCTGTGTCATCACACAAGCGGTTCACCTTGGGATACGCCAGGAGCCTTTCTAGCGGCACGCAAAACTCCCTCCCGCAGCAGAAGGGCTTGGGAGCCTTCTCTATGTTGCGTTTCTCCAGCTCCGTGAAGACCGGTCCGGAAAATGCAGCGAGCCCGTGGCCCTTCATCTGCAGGCCCTGCCTGTCGCCGTTCGGTGAGGCGCTCAGGCCCGAGAGGTGGCTCTGTCTCAGGCTCTGGACCTGCCGAGACACCTCATTGGCGAGCGCAAGTCTTCGCACTTCTCTCTGCTGTAAGCTCGGGTATGACACCGAGTACACCTGAAAGGGGCAGGAAAGCCGCTTAGGATACAGGAAAGTTCTCTGAACCATTCGTAGTAACTTCGTACCACATGAAGCATTAAACTGTAGGTGCCAAGGTCAAACTTCACGCATCGTAAGTGCCACACTGTAACGGGGTGGCACGCCACTGACACATGGGGTGACAGTCGCCCATTAAAAGGGGAAGGCGTTCGTTCTTGGCTCCTGAAACCAAAAGGGTCTGAGATGCTCAGCGGCTCAGTTCCTGATGCCTCCCTGAGCCCCGCCGTGAAACCGCTGCTGGCCCTGGTTTCCCCTCCCCTGATGACCACCCTACCGCCTGACAAAGGGGGGCTGCTGGCCCACGCAGCTCAGAAGCCATCCTGGCAGAAGGCCAGGTGGTCTCAAGGCCACGGTGGACCTCTGATGGCTGAGGGGCACGCAGGCTTGTCCCAGGGTCAGCCCCATAATGAAGTCATTACTTAATCTCAACGGTCGGGATGCTTAATAAAAAGGTCACCCTCCTGGCAAGCATCTTTCTGGTCCCGACAGCTACCTCACGAAGAATACTCACAACTTTATACACATGTTCACCGCACTGCTCTGCAGCGCACGGGGCGGTCTCCGGGGCCCCGATTTTCCGGAAGACCCCTATCTGGGTGCAGTAGCCAACGTTCCCAGCTCCTTCGGGCGGCTCCCCCACACCAGTAAACTCCACAGAGTAATTGTAGAAGTTGGCCACACCTAAGGCCCTGAAATCCAAATAAGGAGAGAGACATTTTTTCCCTAAATGTAGAGCTACTGTTAGACAGACAGCAATTTCTAGTAGAAGAGAACGTGGAAAATACAACGGACAAAAATACTTCTCAGTTACAAATCCTTACAGCACGACGGGAGGCCACCTCGTGGTGGGTTTGCTCATTTCTCAGCGGGGCATGAAGGCAATGACTGTGAGTTTTTTGTTTTGTTTTTTTAAGTATATTTTATTGATTATGCTATTACACTTGTCCCATTTTCCCCTTCACTCCCCTCCACCCTGTACACCCCTCCCACCCACATTTCCCCCCTTTAGTTCATGTCCATGTGTCATAAGTTCTTTGGCTTCTACATTTCCCATACTATTCTTGCCCTCCCCTTGTCTATTTTCTACCTACCATCTACGCTACTTATTCTCTATACCTTTTCCCCCTCTCTCCTCCTCCCACTCCCCTGTTGCTAACCCTCCATGTGATCTCCATTTCTGTGGTTCTGTTCCTGTTCTAGTTGTTTGCTTAGTTTCTCTTGGTTTTGTTTTAGATGTGGTTGTTAATAATTGTGAGATTGCTATCATTTTATTATACATGTTTTTTTATCTTCTTTTGCAAGTTTAATGAACCCCAAGAATATGGAGAAGAGGAGAGCTGTGTAGCCGAAGCCAGGGGTGGACAGGGACACCACGAGGGTCACACTCCTGATTTGCGTTTGGATTTACAGCACGAACATGTCAAGCCCTTAGGAGAGGCCCCTGAGGCAGGGACACACTCAGCCCCGCACCTTCCCTTAGATTCGTCCCCTGGTCTGGACACCCACACCCCTGACGCCGGCACACCTGGGGCCCGCACACCCTTCCCCCCCACCCCACCCCCCTGCCCCCAGCTCTCCCGAGACCTAACAGAACAATCTTCCCCATTTGTGTGCTAAGTCGCCCTTTGGAAATCAACTCTATGGGAAGAAAAGAAATCATTTCAATCATGTGTGGATAAGGATCTGCTTCACAAGATTTTAAACCTCCGTGGAGTCCCCAAAAAACCAAAATGCTCACCAACTCACCAGGTCTGAAACTGCTTCCTGTTCCACTCAAATTTGTGATCTGAGTCTCTTAAGGTCACGACTGGGAACAGGGGGTTGAAGTCAGAGTTTGGAGTGCTGATGACGACCATGGCTGGGGACAAGTACCCAAACACGACTTTGGGAAACCTGGCCAGGTCTTGTGCATCCAGGTGTTCTATTCTGAAACGGTCAGGGGAAGGAGATCATAAAACCTAGCTTCCCTTGCAGATATTTCCCTCAGTAACGTAGCAAAACAGTTTCTTTCTCTGCACTGATTTATCCCTTCTCTGAAGATGTAATAGTGACCTGAAAGAGTCTCATCCTTCCCTTTACTCATTCCGGATAAGACAGAATGGTAAAAAGCCAGTCCCGACTGACCAGCAATTTTCTTTACAAATAAAAACTGGTATCGTATTTAGGATACCAAGATTACTAAAACTGACTCAGTGAGATTTCTCTAATGGATGTATACAGAAGGAATTCGTTTTCATACGTACAACTCGATACATGTTACTAAGTCAAATCCACGCAAACGAGAGTCTCTCTCCACAGCAGAGCCATGATACAAGATGATAGACAAATTCAGATCCCGGGGACTCAGATAATCCCCGGAGAACGGAGACAATTTACACCTGCAAAAGCGTGATTGGAGAAGTGAGGACGTTTGAACGCAAACAGCTCGGTGTGACCCCAGCCCCGGTGCTGAGAACCACCTTCTGCCTACAACACTGTCCTGATGGGGACCACTGTCCACCCTGAATTAAGCACCAGGTCACAGAGTAACTTCCTCTCATGGGGGAGGATCTGGACAGTAAGAATTGGGCTCTGAATATTTGATACTGCTCCCACTTTTAATACTTTTGGTCTGCCAGCTCACTTTGGATCAGTGATTTTTGATTTCTTGTTCTTCCAAAGGACACTCTTGCGACAACCTGGGCACATCTGATGCACGCAGCAGACTGGAGAGTTGCCGTCACAGACCAGAGGTGGCCGCCTGGGGCTCTGCTGTCCTCATGCGCCCAGCACTCAAGTAATTACATTGTTGCCATTTGAAATGGAATTTGCAATGCTTTGACTACTGCAATGACTTAATTGAGGCTATCCTTTCTACACTGGTGGAAAACAGGTGTCCCTCACGATGTGCACAGTTAATCAGTATTATGGCATGGTCACTATTTAGTGAGACTGAGGTTCTCTTAGTGTGTCATGTACAACACATTTTATCATTTAATGTACTTCATACATTGCACAAAATTGACACTTCCTCTAAGCACATTTAATAGTGCCACTGGTTTTAGATGAATACACAATGCTTCCAAAAACTAAGTATTACCTTTGCGATCCTATTTTATCTTCATTGATATCTACTCCAACAATCAGTTCAAGGCAACTGTGTGATTTAATCGTCTGTATGAGCAAAGCGTTACCACACCCCAAGTCTGCCACCTGTAGATGAGACGGAATGTTATTTCAAAGATGATGTTTATGGGTGGGCTGGGATGGGAGTAAAGGACAGAAAACTGTACTTGAACAATGATTAAAATAAAATTTTAAAAAAAGATGACATTTATAGCCAGAGAGGTCAAATATGATCAAAGACTTCTATATAGGGAATGGGTATCAAAAATGAAACCGTAATACAACATTATTTGGAAGAATCGTTTTGGCAGAAAAAGTACACAAAAGGAAATTAATCTTGAGACATTATAAGCCTTGGGGTTGCGGGGAAAAGTCCTATTTAATTTCACGTTAACCAAACTTTTACTACACTTCCCTCACCCAGCTCTTCCCAGCTTAGTTTTCTTTCTATAAGCTCTTCCTTCTTGCAATAACCTTTTTTTTTTGTAATAATCTTTTTGAACAGTTCTCTGCTTACTTTCTAACCAAGACTTCTGTATGTGACATTTTATAAGACAGTTATAATGAAATGTTTGGAAACAAACACCTACCTTCTTGGGTTTATGTTGATTCACTAGGTCGTTAACAAAGCTGTAACGCTGTCTGTATAATGGGGGGAAGAAATTAATTGTCTTCTTGGTGTGGCCATCGGCCACACTGTTGCCCTGAAAGTTTGCAAACAAAAAGTGTTCTAATCACAGAAAAAAAACAACTTTATTTCCCTCAATTAATTGGCAGAACAAGTAGGTCCTTCAACCACCTCTGTTCTTTTTTTTTTTTTTTTTTTTAGGTTTAAAGTGAAGGAGAATTTATTGGTGAAGGAATGGAACAGAGAGAAGGGTCCTCCACAGGCTCAGCAGCCCAACCTCTGCTGTTCTGAAAGCATTAGATTTCCTCCACAATTTGTCTGCGTCTTCTCTCTCATTAAGTATCTCACTTTATGCTTTCTGCAGCTCAGAGGCTGCTGAACGGAAAATTACTTAGGAATGCATTTGATTAAACAGTTAAAGCCTCCCAGCCAAAAGGGATCGCTAGGGAACTTCCAAAGCCTGCAGTCCAGGCAGGCAGGCAGGCGGCTCGGAACTGGTTACAACCGACTAAGTTACGACCAAAATGAAGTCAGGTTCCTTTGTGACCTCGCCTGACTAGGGCTGGCCTGGACCGGGTCCTGCCGTGGGCCTGCCTAACCCAGTTGTATAGCAAGATACCTACTGTGTCAGTTTGGAGAGATTCCCCTCCCCCTGACCTGCATCAACCTCTGTCTCTGATCAATTTCCTCATCTCCCACCCTTGATCTCTGATCACCCTGGCCCGCTTTCAGCAAGAATCCTCCTATTAAATCTGCACATCGTTTAGCAAGAATCCCCACACCCTTGATATCTCCTTTCTTTCCCATCCACTGACCCCCTCCCCCACTCTGCTCATAAGCTGTAAAGCCATTAGTCTTTGATGTTTATGGAGTTGAACTGAATCTTACCCCTAACTGCAATGCTCTTATTGCAACAGCCTTAATAATTTGTGTAAGAATGTTTCTTTAACAAAACCCCATTAGGAAAAGGAATTATGATGAATCCCCAACAGCTATTCGTGCTCCTAAATACCAGTACTATAAAGGAGGACAGTCTCAAAGGCACTTTTGTCCAAGAGAAATAGAATTGCAACTTCCTTGTACCCTATTAAAAAAAAATTTTTTTTAAGGACTTCCAGCCAAGATGGAGGCGTAGGTGGACACACTGTGCCTCCTCACACAACCAAAATTAAGAACAAAAAATCAGAAACAAAAAAACAACTAGAACAGACAGAAAATTGAACTATATGGAAGTCTTGACAACCATTCATCCAGACCAATAAGAGGGGCAAAGTTGGCAGCCGGCAGAGATGGGTCTCGGCAGGAAAAAGCAGTGGCTGGCAGACCCAGGCACGCAGGGCACAGGCAGTGGCTAGCAGACCCTGGTGACAGACCCTGGGTGCAGGAATCAGGGGGCAATGAGCAGACCCAGTGAGGCATGCAAGGCAGCTGGTTGTCCGCAGTCACACATTCGAGCGCAGATAAACCAGGTGAAAACAGGTAGCGAGACAGACCGCGCAACCCAGGGCCCCAGCACCAGGAAATAAAGCCCAAAAGCACTGATTGAAAACACTTGTGGAGGTTGAGGTGCTAGAAGAAACTCCCAGCCTCAAAGGAGTTTGTTGGAGAGACCCACAGGGTTCTAGAATGTACACAAGCCCACCCACCTGGGAACCAGCACCAGAAGGGCCCAATTTGCTTATGGAAAGCGGGAAAGGGGACTGAAATCCAACAGAGAGTGGAGCAAGCGTCATTGTTCCCTCTCTGACCCCACCCCCACATAAGGATCACAACCCAGCTACTGGATTGCCCCGCCCTGGTGAACACCTAGGGCTTCACTCCTCATACATAACAGGTGCAACCAGACACTGCCCCCCCCCCCGAAAAAATGGCTCAAAAGGAAGAACAAATCAAATTCCAAGAGCCAATACTTTTAAGTGACCAAGAGATAACTAACCTATCAGATGCACAGTTCAAAGCACTGGTGATCAAGATGCTCACAGTATTGGTTGATTTTGGTCTCAAATTAGATGAAAAAATGAAGGCTACACTAAGTGGAATGAAGAAAAATGCACAGGGAACCAATAGTGATGGGAAGAAAACTGGGTCTCAAATCAATGGAGTGGACCAGAAGGAAGAAAAAACCTACAATCAAAAAAGAATGAAGAAACAAGAAAACAAAAAAATGAGGAGAGGCTTAGGAACCTCCAGGACATCTTGAACATTCAAACATCTGAATTATAGGGGTACCAGAAGGAGAAGAGGAAGAGCCACAAGTGGAAAACTTATTTGAACAAATAATAAAGGAGAACTTCCCCATTCTGGCAAAGGAAATAGACTTCCAGGAGGTCCAGGAAGCTCAGAGTCCCAAAGAAGTTGGACCCAAGGAGGAACACACCAAGGCACATCATAATTACATTAGCCAAGATTAAAATGAAGGAGAGAATCCTAGAAGCAGCAAGAGATAAGAGGACAGTCACCGACAAAGGAGTTCCCATCAGACTGTCAGCCGATTTCTCAAAAGAGACCTTACAGGCAAGAAGGGGCTGGAAAGAAGTATTCCAAGTCATGAAAGGCAAGGACCTACATCCAAGATTGCTCTACCCAGCAAAGCTTTCATTTAGAATGGAAGGGCAGATAAAGTGCTTCTCCGATAAGGTCAAATTAAAGGAGTTCATCATCACCAAGCCCTTATTATATGAAATGTTAAAGGGATTTATCTAAGAAAAAGAAGATAAAAAATATGAAAAATAAAAAGACAGCAAACTCACAGTTATTAACAACCACACCTAAAACAAAAGAAAACTAAGCAAACAACTAGAACAGGAACAGAACCACAGAAATGGAAATCACATGGAGGGATAGCAACAGGGGAATGGGAGGAGAGAGAGGGAAAGGTACATAGAATAAGTAGCATAGACGGTAGGGAGAAAATAGACAGGAGGAGGGCAAGTATGGGAAATGTAGAAGCTAAAGAATTTATGACACATGGACATGAACTAAAGGCGGGGAATGTGGGTGGAAGGAGATGTGCAGGGGGGAGGGGAGTGAAGAGGGGAAATGGGACAACTGTAATAGCATAATCAGTAAAATATATTAAAAAAAACATTGTTAAAGTGTAATTGTAATATTTTATAAACTCAATATACATAAAGTTGCCAGAATAACTTTTGAGAGTCATACAAGTGTGTTAGGAAGGGCAGCAATTACCTCTCTGTTGTTGTGTTCCATTCTGTCTCTCAAAGTTTTTGTTGAAACAAAAATGTAGATGTATCCTTCAAGTTCCAGGAATCAGTAACCACACGGCTGTAAATACAAAGTATCAGTTATAAAAAGGAGCCTGGATGAAACAGTTGCCTAGATCAGTGGGGAAGGGACAAAGCAGGCCTTCTGCATTCTCTTTCCGTGTAACCATTTCACCCACAGAATTGATTCAGTAAGTATTGTTTCAGACAACAGCCAGCAGCTCAGGAAACCTACATAACTGCACTATGCCAAACCCAGCATGTCGCAGCCCAGGGTACCCCTCCCTAAGGTACCATTCTCTCCTTTTCCCTTTCATTTACTTTGAAACAAACTGAACAATTGTTGGGGACCACCCTGCCTGGTGTCAGGAAGCTGTGACCCCCTGTGACTTAGGCTGAGTGAGAGACCTCCAGATCAGGAGCCACTAAGGAGACAAAAACTTATTCCCCTGGCATGAACGCTACCTGTTCTGTCCCTGGCCTTTAATGCTAGATCAGTTTCCAATGACGGGTAAGACTTCTCAGGGAGAAGCGACCTAAGCCAGGAGCTGATCTCGTAAAGGCCTCTGCGGAATAAGTCTCACGAGACTGTGGAAATAAATGAAGGGGCTGTGGAAAGGAAGGGGTGATTGGCATCTACCCCTGCCCCCTCTTAGCCTGAGTCTTTGTACTCAGATGTGAGAAATCCAAGTCTCCTTGCTGCTCTATCTCCAGCCAAAGGAAGGGGCAGCTCAGACCGGAGACGGCAGACCCCCGGGATAATCAGGCCTGGGACAAAGAAATATGCAAGATCCTGTGAGATCTGTTTGCTGGAGCATGTTATTAACTTGGAATTTGAAGGCACAGTCAGGAAACCTTTGAAACTTGTAGTCTTTTCATATGATAGAACTCCAATCTCTGCCCGGAATCACAACAGAAACTCTGTTAGCATCTTTGTAAGATACGTGTTCCCCTTAATCCCTTCTGCCAGACTGTGAATCCACAAACTGTGTCTACTTTCTCAATAAAAACCCACTGGAGGAAAGAAAAGGGAGTCACCGACTTTGAAGGTGACCACTCTGTTTCTGGACTTCCCTATAGAAAACTGTTTCTGTGCATGATAATTTCTATAGTGGGTTTTTTTGCGTGTTTTAAGTGAGGTTTAAAAATCGCTATAGTCAGACAGCCAGGTGTTTTAAGCGAGGTTTAAAAATCACTACAAACAATCTTATCAGTTTGACTGTTTCATTAAAGCCCTCAACCTCATTCAAATTGCTTGCAATTACTTTCACACATGCTCAAAATGAAATTTCGAGGGGGAAAATGTGTCCCATGTAACAAGCTAGAGAGGCTCCAACATCTATCCAGTTCACAGAAGTTAAATTTTGGTTCTCTAAAGCATGCCTGTCTCTACCAACATCTTGGTCTAAACTGTAGGCAACATGTCAACCGCCTAACTTTCTGAGTTATTCTCTACAGTCAGGGGGGTCCAAACGTGGATGGCTATGACTATAGCCCAACACAAAATCCAAAATTTACTTAAAACGTTTTATATAGTTAGTTAGTTTATTTTTATTTTTGCTCATCAGTTGTCGGTAGTATTTATGTATTTAATATGTGGCCCGGAGATGCCAAAATGTTGAACACCCCTGCGCCTACCTCGAATGCCAAAATTGTCCTCTGGCTACCCAACGTTATGATGCCCGTCTCCCGCGTTGTAAGGACGACCAAGTAGCAAGGAGGGGCGTGGACCGCGGGTGAAGGGCGCTGAGCCGCCGCCGCCAGTAACTCCTGGCCCCGCCCCGCCGGCCGCGCAGGCGCAGTCTCGCTACGTGGCGTTACCTGCCCGCGGCCTCACCTGCGCCGCCAGATCCTTCCGGAGGCGCTCTAGTTCTCCGTCGGGCGCTCATCCCATTCCCTCCAAGTGCCCAGCTGCAAGGGATCGGTTTTGTGTCTCTTAACGGCCACAGCGGCGCGTGGCCGAACTGTTGGCCAGAGGCTGGCGCTGCCTCCGCGCCTCCGCGGGCCGCGAGCGCGGCGGCGGCCCGGGCGGCTGTTGGGGGCGTGGCTCTCCCCGCGCGCTGCCGAAGCTGGAAACCGTCCGGGCCAGAGGTGCGGCCCGGCGAAGCGCGAGCCCGCCGGTCACTCAGCCGCCACTCAGGTGCCCGGGACGATCCACAGGGACGATCCACAGGGGCCTCAGGCGGGCCCTGGAATGGGTAAAGTTGGTTTAGTGCATCTGAATTCCCAGAAAAACGTTCAGCCCCCAGACCTCCGACTGGTAACTTCTGCATGCTGGGGTCGCAGCTGATTTCTTAGAAACACCACTGTATTCGGTCCTCCTTCCCCTGCAGAGAGTCAACTCGACACTTTATTTTTTAACTATTTTATTTTTTTATTATTGGTTTGAGAGAGAGAGAAGGGAGAGAGAAACATGGAATTGTGGTTCCACTCTTCCATGCTTTCATTGGGTGATTCTTTTATGTGCCCTGACCAGGATCGAACCCACAACCTCGACTATGGTATGAGGCTGTAAACAACTGAACTACCCGGCCAGGGCTCAGACACTTTATAAATCAGTGTTTCTTTTTTTGTATGTGATGGAAAGAGTTTAAGGAGGGGAAGAAGAGAAACGAAGCTGCTGCCTTTGGGGGTACAATTTTTTTTAGTCATATTTTAAAAGACAAATGCTATTGTTTACTAATGACTTAATGACCCATTACTATACCACAAGTAATATATCAAAATTATATTTTCAAATAATACCTCCAATATGCAAAGCACAGTGCTAACAACTTTGGGGTGTCACAAAGACCTTATGTAACTCTTGCTCTTGGTATTGGGAGGAGTCTAGTCTCAGATTAAAAAGTAACTCAAGGTAAGTAAGCTTTGCTGAGAGGTTCCTGTTGGCCTACTGCAGTTTAACAGACTGTCTTCCTTAAAAGAACGTATTTCTTATTACAGAATATGTAATTTAAATAGGACCTTTAAAAGTTAATAAATGGCCCTGGCAGGCTAGCTTGGTTGGTTAGAGTGTCATCCCCATATGCCAAGGTTGCAGGTTCATGAACAGGACAGGATTCCTGAATGTAGGGTTTTTGACCTACCTGCTGGTTGGCTCCTTTATGAACTTGAATCCTCACGTCCAGCTCTCTCTCCAAATGTGCCTATTTCATCACTCTCCCGGTCTCCTGCTATTTCAGAGGCTGGAAATGGTTGTTGGCTCTGTCCCTTTCCACCCTTCCCACACTTGGACGTTCACCAGGCCTTGACCTCTTCAAGCTGTCAGTTGCATCTGTTCCTTCCCACAGCCAACACCTTAGCTTACCCTTTGTCAACCTCATTGTTTCAGTGTACCTAATTTTACCTTCCTCCACCAGATTTTAAGTCCCAGTGAGATACAGGCCATGTTAGACACTTTCAGGATGAGGTTGAGGCCAAACAGACCTAACATCCTGACTTGACTATCACTCTCTAACCTCTGGAAATTTACTTACCCTCTCTGAGTGTCGATTTATTCAGTTGCAAAATGAAAATTAAATAAGATTACCCATTCAGTGAGTAAGTACGGTGTACCCATTATAGACCAAGTACTGGTGTGAGTAAAAAAGATAAAGATCCTTTTATGGTTCTTCTAGCCCAGCAGGTAGGTCTGCCCTGCAGTAAGTGACCAGCAGTCATTCTGTGTACCAGCTTGAGCCTGAGACTCAAAATAGCATGAACTATTTGGAGGACTTGAGAGAAGGCGATTGTCTTTTGCATATAAAAGGAATGAATGTAAACAGTCTGTAGCCAAAGGAAAATCACACTCTTACAGAGGCATGGGGTCTGTTTCCTTTCCTTTGGAATCTGGTTGGGTTCTGTGATTTTACCAATGAATAGAACACTGAAGTGCCAGTTGCAGCGCCCAGGTGTTAAGAAACTCACAGCTTCTACTTCCTGTCTCTTGGAACGCCTACATTACTCCTGGAATCCAGGTGCCAGGCTGTGAGGAAGAACAAGAGCCCCACCCCACCCAGGAAGAGGCCCACCTGGAGAGAAACCAGGTGTGCCCCACCCCCACCTCAGGCTGCCGGCATCCCCTGGTCTTGCTAGCCATTTGGAAGTGAACCCTCCAGCCCCAGCGGAGCCCTTTAGCTGCCTGAGGGCTGCTAGAGTGGCTGTGCCCACAAGCGACCAGAGCTGGAGTGTCTCAGAAGTTACTTTCCCCCCTTTTTTTTTCACTTGTGACTTCAGTTTGGAACCACAGAGGGGTATAATTCTTACTGCAGAGTTCCCCTGCTGTAGCAGGCTGAAGCCATTACCTGCAGGACTTGACCTGAAGTTGTATCACTGCAATGGTTCCTTTCCTGTTGTTGCCTCCCCTCTCCCTTAGCAGCTTCTGGGAAGCTGGGAATCTCCTGGGAAGATTACTGGCACACAGATCTTCCCACCTCAGAGTCTGGCTCTGGAAACTGGACCTCTGACAACCATTCTGGCTCTTTTGTGGAGATTGAAGCAGAGGGTGTCAAAAATGGAAGCAAGGCAACCATTTAGAAGGCCACCTCAGTGAATCGGGAGAGGTGTGATAGTGGCCTGGACTTTGCGACAGCAGCGAAGATGGAATGATGCAGACAGAGTCTAGATATACCTTGAAGGTGAAAGTCCAGACAAAGGACCTGATGCTCTTGCTGACCAAGCCTATGGCTTTCACCCCCACCTTGGCAAGGCTGTTCCCTTCCATGGAATGTACCACTGATAAACCCTGCATACATGCTAATCAACTTGCAGATCTGTAATTCTTTATACTGCGTCAAGAAGAATGGAGCTTTTCCTGTAATGGATGCAAGAAATTCATTACAGGACATAGTTCTGGTCTCTCAGAACTAGAGAACCGGACCGTTGTATACAGGCTGAAACAGCACCCAACCACCAAAGGGATTCTTTATGAGAAATACTGGCACGTACATGAGGCAACCGATCAATGTTTTTCTCTCTCTCTGCTTTCCTACACCTCTCTCTAAATATAATCTTTTAAAAACTGAAGTATGAAATGTAGGTTAGGTGGACTGTAAATGCATTTGTGACTTCTAATATTATTGACTTACAGTGGGTTTCTTGAGATGTAATCCGGTCATCATAAGTCAATGATCATCTGTATATTTGGTCTTCACCCCCAAGTTGCTGAAACAAGGGCTTCTAAGACCCAGCCAATATCTGGAGTCAATGATAAAATTCTGTTTTTTTGTATGCTAGTGAGATGGCTCTAGGTGAGCCTAGATAGCTTCAGGTGGGAGCTGGTTGCCAAGTAAACCAAATCATATGATTAGAGGGTTGGAACTGTCAGCCCCTCCCGTGACCATGACCTCATAATTTAATCAGTCTGTCTAACAGAACTTCCATAAAAAACCCTAAGCAAGGAGGTTCACACATACCGGGTGTCATTTTCAACTCCTTACCAGTTAAGGAGTAGTTACATGTATACAGTCCTAAAATTATTTCAGCCCTTTGAAGGCAACCCCGAGGCTGACGTGGCCCCCTGTGAAAATGAGTCAGACACCCCTGTTTATTATAGTAAAGAATAACTTCCTGTGACAGTCACTGGAGGGCTCCCCTGAGCTCTGTGAGCTGTGATAGGGAGTTCTTAAGCCTGACAAGGGGTCCCAGGAACCCCCGATTTGTATTCAAGTAGGACAGAAGTATGGGTAACTTGGGGACCCACCTCTTACGACTGGTGTCTGAAGTTGGGTATGATCTTATGGGGCTGAGCCCTTGACCTGTGCAATCTGCTAACTCCAGCTAGGTAATGTCACAATCAAATTAAATTCTAGGACACCAAGCCAGTGTCCAAAAAGTTGGTAGAGGGAAGAAGTGCTCACACATTTGTTGTCAAAGTGTTGTGAGTAGAGGAGTTTTCTTTTCAATCTTTAGAGTACCTACGAAGTGTCAATCATTGTGCCCAGTGCTGAGGGTGATTAGCTGAAAGGCCTGGAGTCCCCCTGTGGTGGCTGAGGATGACAAATAACCAGACAACTCCAGTATGTGCAGGGCCAGTATTTAGCCAGTATGTTAACTGTATGGCTATGCCCCAGAGCCTTTGCACAGGCTGCCCTAAGTAGAATATCCTTTCCTCTTTATTTGCCTGGTGACTCCAAATAACTCTTAAACTTCAACTCGTGCCTTATCTGATTCACTGCTTTGAAATCATAACCAAAGAAACAGGAGTAGCTTTATTCAACATCCTTGAGTGTTCAGAACAACCTATCAATGGTATCAGATTTTTAGTTCTCGGGTACTTTATACAATGGCTTCTTTTTTTTTTTTTTTTAGATTTTATTTATTTATTTTTTAGAGAGGGGGGGAGAGAGAGAGAGAGAGATCAATGTGCGGTTGCTGGGAGACATGGCCTGCAACTTAGGCATGTGCCCTGACTGGGAATCAAACCTGCGATGCCTGGTTCGCAGCCTGCGCTCAATCCACTGAGCTACACCAGCCAGGGCTGTACAATGGCTTCTTAAGTTACTCTAGAGTCGTGATGGTTTTAGACAATAAAATGTTCAGAACACTAGGACATTTGTTATTTTAGTTACACATGGCAATCATTTTAATTCTTTACTCATTCATTCATTCATGAACACCGATTGGGTGCCAATAGGTAGGCTTTTTTTTTTTTAAAGGAAATCAATGGAAATAAAGGACTTAGAATAACCGAAGCAATTTTTAAGAGAGAAAAAGTTGGAAGATTTAACCTGCCTAATTTCAAAACTTACAAAGCTCCAGTAATCCAGGTGGTTTGTTATTGGTGAAAAGATAAAGATCAAGGGAACAAAGTCGATTCCACAAACAGACCCACATGTGGTGGGTTCAGTGCTTTTTGACAAAGACGCTAAACCAATTCAATAGGAAAAGCCTTTTCAACAAATGGTCCTGTATCAACTGAACATCTGTGGACTAAATTTACAATCAGCTCTACCGCACACCACAGGCAGAAATTAACTCAAAATGGTCATAAACTTGAGTGTAAAATCCCAAGCTATAAAACTTCTAGAAAACACACAAGAAAAGACCCTGATAGGGTAGCTCAGTTAAGAGTGTCGTCCCAATATGCCAAGGTTGTCGGTTTGATCCCCTTCTCTCTCTCTCCCCCTCTCCCTAAGATTAAAAAAAAAAAAAAGAGTAAAACATAAAATATCACTGCAGCCTTGGGTAGTTCTTAGAACACAAAGCATGAATCATAAACAAAGTTAATAACTTGCACGTTATTAAAATAGAAAATCATTTGCTATTTGAAAGACACCATTAAGAAAATTAAAAGCCAGCCCTGGCCTGGTAGCTCGGTTGGTTAGAGAATTGCCGTGATAAGCCAAGGGAAGGAAATGGACAATGATTTGAAGTTATTTCACACTAGGAAATGCAGGAATACCAATTAGCACCTGAAAAGAAGTTTAACATCATTAGTTGTATGTAAAGGAAATGTAAACTAAAACCACAACACATGCTTTGAAAAGGCTAAAATTTAAAAATACTTAGCGTGCCAAACTTGGAGCTCTCATGCACTGCTGGTGGGGACAGAAAAGTCTGGTTGTTTCTTAAAACATTAAACATACAACTATCATATGACCCTGTCACTCCGAGTCTAGGTGGTTAGCCAAGAGAAAAAAAATTTGCACAAAGACTAGTACACAAATGTTCATGGACGCTTTATTTGTAATAGCACAAAATCTAAATCTGTACAGTGTAATACTACTCAGTATATATATATTCACATAGCCTGTTGGTACAAGCAACAAGAATGAATTTCAAAATTATGTTGAGTCAAAGAAGCCAGGCACAAAAGAACATAATATTTGCCTCTATTTAAAATTCAAGAAAATGCAAACTGTGTTGCCAGAAAGTGATTGGGGATGGAGCTGGAGGGCCAGACCTTTCAAGGGTGGTGCACGATTGTTATGGTGATCGTGGCGATGGTTACTGTGTGCCGGGTCAGAATGTGTTCCCCCCCCACATTCGTAGGTTAAAATCCCAACCCCCAAAGACGATGGTATTAGAAGGTGAGGCCTTTGGGAGGAGCTTAAGTCAGGAGGACTCAGCCCTCCTGAATAGGATTAGTGTTCCTGATAACTACAGAGCTTCTTGATTTAAATGTACTAAATTCCTGCCTTATCTTAGCATTCTAGGTACTTCAGTGGCCTAATTCCTTTCCCGCCCTCGACTCCCATAGAAGCGTTCTTCCTGGCTACAGTTACCTGGGCCTTTTACTCTCTAACAAGCCTTGATCTTCCCTACTTCTAGTTATATTCTGGAAATTATATGCCGATAAAACTGCCCAGTCCATTCCCACCAGCAGAAACTTAAGCGCATTTTGTACCCTTCTCTTAACTTTCAAACACATGAGCTGCCTCTAGGTTTACAGTAGCTTTTGAGAGAGAAGACAGATTCTGACTCATTTTTACACTTTCCCCGCCACTTCCTCTCGCCCTTTCCGGCCCCATTTCGGTGCCTTGCCCAGGGTTTACTAATTGTGCATCCGCAGAACTCGAGTAGGAAGGAACAAAAACGCTTCTAACAAATTTCTGGAGCATTCTACTAGGCCATCCAAGTACAATAGCTCTTTTAATGCTTAACAAGATGTTATCTCGATCTATAATTTAGTAAATTTAGGTTAAAACTGGTCGGGTGCTACAGACCTAGGGAGGACAAAAAGACCTCGCACCGTAATCATACCGAGGCGTGAGGTCCTGGCCATTATCCCTTCCAGAGAATCTTAAAAAGACTCGGACACCCCGCAGGAGTCAGAGTCGCGAATCTGCACGCCACGCGAACCCTCCCCTGCCCCGGCTCTCCAGGGCAGAGACCAGGGCCCCAGTGCCCTGATTCGAGTCGGGCGTACAACGCCTCCCCCTGACCCCCGGACTCCCAGCGTAAATCTAAGAGGCCGGCGCAGCAAGCCACCGCAGCCCCGAAACGCGCGCAGGGCGCGCGGCGGAAGTGGAAACAGAACTGGCCGGCCCACCTGGGCGTCTCTGGCTGGCCACCGGCGACGCGTGGAACGCTGGGGCGGGTGGCGTCACATCCGCCGGCCCGCCATCTTGTTCCCAGGGGCAGTTGGCGGAAGAGATCGCGCTCCCTGGCCGCCGGCTCGCCTTCTGCCGTGAGTTCTCGCGGCCAGCGTCTCGGCGTCTGCTCGCCACCCGGAATCCATTTGTCGGCGTCCTCGTCGCCCTCCCTCACCGGGCTGGGGCGCAGCGAGGCGGCCCCTCTTTCCCGACGGCGTTCCATGGAGTAGGGTCCGGGACCGTTGTCCCGAAGAGCGAGATCGAGCTTGGCCCCCTCCCCCCCTCCTCCCTCCCTCCTTCCTTCCGCTGCAACATGGCTAACAACAGCCCCGCGCTGACAGGCAACTCGCAGCCGCAGCACCAGGCGGCCGCGGCCGCGGCCGCGGCCCAGCAGCAGCAGCAGCAGCAGCCATGCGGCGGCGGAGCTCCCACCAAGCCGGCGGTCTCGGGCAAGCAGGGCAATGTGCTGCCGCTGTGGGGCAACGAGAAGACTATGAACCTCAACCCCATGATCTTGACCAATATCCTGTCGTCGCCTTACTTCAAAGTGCAGCTCTACGAGCTCAAGACCTACCACGAGGTGGTGGACGAGATCTACTTTAAGGTACGACGCGCCTAGGCCTGGGCTGGGGTTAAGTTCGGAGGAGGGAGCACCGAGGGAACGGGCGGGGGCGGCCCCCGAGAGATGAAGATTGGTGGATAGGGGGAAGGTTCGGTGGGTGGAGGGAGCAGTGGTCTGTAGTCCGCCAGGGAGAGGTCAGACGGGGGCCGCCCTCGTTTCCTTTTTGGATTTTTAGGGCCGGGAGAGCCTGCCGCTGTCGATCTCTCGGACCTCCGGTCCACCCCAGGGGGGAGCTGGACGAGAAGGGTAGGGGAGAGCCGAAAAGAGTCATTGTCGCCTCTCCAGTTCACAGCTTTAAAATCATTCCTTTTGATGCGGATCTAGCCCGCGCCAACTTGTTGGTGCTTCTCCCGCCCACCCCGAGTCAGGGCGTATATTGACAGCAATGTCGGCCTCGTGTCGTTGGTATTCTCTGACCAGACAGGGAAGTGGTCGGTGCGAGTGGGGTGGGAGGGTGGCGGGTGGAGAGGTGCCAGTACAAGAGGTGTAACAGAAGGCCTGGAAATTTTCCCAGCAGGAAGTCAGGAGTGAGTGGTCTCAGTTACCTGTGCGTTGGGCTTTTGAGAATTATCTGGGCCCTGGGCTTCTGCGGCAGGGTCGGTGCTGGCTTGGCTGTGCTGGGGAGCTCACCTGGCGCCTCCTCACTGCACTCTTGTCTCAGTTCTTGTTTCGTTAGCAGGATTGACTCAGTCTTGCAGCGAGGCTCGGAGCAGCCCAGGGTCGCAGGTAGAGGTATGCACTATTAATCATGCTCAATCGCCATAAATGCATTTCCCTGGGTTAAATGAACGGCTAATTAGATTATTTTGGCCATTGGTTTTGGTCTTTAACAACTAGATAGACTTTCTCCACTGACCTGCAAATTACGTAGTTTGAAGAAAATGTCTTCCGGGCCTCCTAAGGTTATGTTTTAAAGAATACATATAATAGCCTTACCGATCTTTAAATATTTTAGGTAGAGTATCTAACAAACTACAATTCGTTTTGTCTAGATGGACTCTTAAAACACTTGACAGACCACAAAGTATTTTCTGTGAGCTGAACGTGTCTGTAGAGATGTTAAACAAGAGTAAATTTTTTAAATTTGCTGTTAGCGTATGTTTTGTTCACCTTTTCCCCAACTAAATGACTAGATTGTTGAGGGATTTTTTTTTTTTTTTTAGATCAATTGCTTTCAGTAGAAAATCATTTTGAGAATACAGTTCAACTGTGGGTATAAAATGTACACTAAAATTTTGATGTCCTCTTTCAGGAGTATTATAATAGTATTAACTAGTTTTTGAAGCTAAGGCTTTTTTTCAGCATGGGTTCAGTGTGTTGAATATTCAGCCCTTAGCTTTATTCAGTAGTCAACTTCAAACAGTGGAAAAAAGGGTTCCTGCTTTTGGGGGGGCAGGTTCTATATAAGATCAGGCAGATGTTAATGTAGTAGAAGAAAAGCTTGTTTCCTAATTTCGAATACTGTGTTTTGAAACGACTTCAGATTCTACTAGAAATTATTTAAATTTAGTTATGAAACTAAAGCCCCAAGTTTTATCAGGGATACATTAGAACAAGTGATGGTGAGATGTGGAGGCTTCCAGTTTTGGAAGTCCGGTTTGCTTTGTGGCCACCCCTTTGCTAGCCTTTACAGAACTGAAACAGTTTTTCTGCAGCAACCTGGGGGAGGAAGGAAATGAGACCGCAAAGCCTTGAAGCCCTGCAGGGGTCAGCAGAGCAAAATAGTGTAGTGCTTTAGGTTTAAATGTGTGCCTTTCTGTCCGAAGCCGCCAAAAAAAGGCTAAAATATACCTAACCATGGTGGATGGAAGTAGACTTTTAGAAATACATAGTGAAAGAACAGGATTTAGTTTTGTTTTTAAGAAACAGTGGATCTTATCTTTCCAAAAGGCCTTCTTGAGTTACATCTTTTGTAGAGCTGTTTTTTTTTGTTGTTGTTGTTGTTATATTTTAGGTAAAGTATGTGGTTTTAATAGGGTCCCCACTTTTTAGCAAAGATGATATCAAATCTTTGGGTATACTTGATGTAATAATCACATTTATTCAATTTTCATACAGTTTACATTCTGAGTGGGGGGAGATGAATTGGTTCACATAATTAGGTTGAAAATGAATTACATACATTGACCAACTAGAATGATCAGTATAGGTGTGGTCTTTGTAATTTCATCTTTAGTCAGGAATGAATATAATGTCCGGTCATGGTAAAAAACTAGTAAAATGCCATAATTATGCATCAGAAATAACATGTTATTGTTTTAGCATATTTTTCAAGTCCTTTTTCTTTATTTTAACGTTGAATTTTAAATCACTAAAATTGAATTGTTGAGGCTATTATTTAAAAATTTTAATAAATACTTAATCATTAATGCTTTTTGCGTTAAGTGGGAGTTTGCGTTCATTTGCAAATGAGACTTTTTATTTTTTTAAGTGACTCATAAAAAGCTATAAAGTTGGTGTATTATCAGATATTTTTGCAAGTCTATGAGACTGAAAGTGTTTTGGCCTCACATGTACCAGCTCCTTACAAAGCCAGTGGGGTTTCTGCTCTATAAAGCTGTTAGATTTTATTCAACCCTAGTAGCTTTATTGGTGCTCTTTAGATACCTAAGCTGTTTTTTTAAAGATGATTTACATACTTAATGTGTGTAAATAAAATAAATACATCAATCAAAATATTCCAGACTTTTGGAAGAGCTGCTGTGGTATGCACTGGTTTACTTGAATCATACTTGTAAAAAAATTTTGAAGTATGAATGTTTGCTGTGTTTCTCTTTTCTGTTTTCAGGTCACACATGTCGAGCCGTGGGAGAAAGGGAGCAGGAAGACGGCGGGCCAGACAGGGATGTGCGGAGGGGTAAGTAGAAGTACGTGCATTTTTTCAGTTTTTCTGTGTCTGATAATAAGTTTATATTTATGTCAGTTACATACTCAAATGACAAGTAGTTGGCAAATCTTAGAAATTCAGTGGGTTTTTTTGTTGTTGTTGTTTTAAGTGTCTTATGGATGGGGCTAGGAAAGTTATTTTTTTATGCTCCATTCTCAGTTCTGGATTGTATCTTGTTAATAACACCTATCAGGATTAATCAGCTAGTGTTAAATAACTTCATTAATTGTTTTATTGCTTTCTAAAAATTTTCACCTTAAAGGTTCGTGGTGTTGGAACAGGAGGAATTGTTTCTACAGCCTTTTGCCTGTTATACAAGTTATTTACCCTGAAGTTAACACGCAAGCAAGTGATGGGTCTCATAACACACACAGACTCTCCATATATTAGAGCCCTCGGATTTATGTACATAAGGTAAGTGTGCATTTATCTCCTTTTTTTTTATGAGTATCTCATTTTAATTCACATCAGCCTAATGAATCTTTTGTAATTCTAGGTACACACAGCCCCCCACAGATCTCTGGGACTGGTTTGAGTCCTTCCTTGATGATGAAGAGGTATGTCAACAAGGGTAATAATTAGTTTTCTTTTGATTACTTTCATGTTTTTAATATCTTTCATTTATTGGATGTTGAATGTTTTCCAGAATTTTCTATAGTTAAATTTATTTCACTCGTACTTTTCAAATTTTTACTAAGACTTGGTGGATTGTGTATATTTTAGGTTAATTTCCTGAAGTTTCATATCATTTTAAAGTGTTTTTTGATGACTTATTAAGACTTTTGTCTTTCTAATTATGTAACATGTGATACTGATCTTGTTTTGTATAGTCAATAGTGACTTTTTAAGGTGGACGGTGCTCAAGATTGAAGACATAAGATATGCACATAGAATACTAATTAGCTTTTTTCCTGCAACTTTTTAGTTCTTTACCCTCTTAACTTCTTCTAAGTACTAATATTCTTGCTTGCATAGAAGTGTAGAATTGAAGAGCTGGATGGGGCTTAAGCAGGCTGAGAGTTAAGACGGCTTCTTCAAAGTGACCAAAATATTCTAATTCTAGCTTTCTGACTCCTGGTATACTGTATTGTAGTCACAAAGCTAGTAAACCTTTTTTTAAAACTACTTTTTTTTTCCATTATAAATTTAGTTTACCATTTAAGCTTAACAAGATTGAGCTTACTGCTTATGTTCAGACAACAAAAGTTACTTTGGAAAGCTTTACTTTGTTAGGTTTAAGTCATACAGACATTATTAATATGCTTACATTGTAAATCCCAAGAATTCAAAAGAGACTTAATAATGGGCTGTGTTGTCCACATACATACCGTTACCACTGCTTTGTATTTTCAGGTTCATGAGTAAACTGTTATGTTGTTACTTTATTTTTTGAACACTGTCCTCTTGTGCCTTTAAGAGCCAGCCCTGTACTCAGGACCGCCCTTCTAAGCTGAGAAGGAGACTATGGGTGTCCTGCGAGCCCTCCACCCTGCTACAGCTGAGCACAGGGCAGTGAGGAAAGCATAGGCCAGGACATGTCAGAGTCCTGTTCTTAAAGTCCATGCAAAGAAGTTGTTGAATTAAAGGATAATTGTAGTAGAAATTTTTGTGGTGTTACTATTATTATATGCACACCTGAAAAAATCTCACTTGTATAAACATGAAAAAAAATTTAAACCATCCTTTATTTATTTATTTTTTAGGGGGTGGGGGAAGAGGGAGAGAAACATCGATTGGTTTCCTCTCCTAGGCTCCCCATCTGGGGACTGAACCCACAGCCCAGGCATGTACCCTGATCTGGAATCGAACCAGTGCCCTTGCACTTTGCAGAATGATGCCCAGCCCACTGAGCTGCACCAGCCAGGGCAAACGTGGAAATTTTTGTCTGCATTTTTTTGGCCTGTTTACTGAGCTGTTCGGTATCTCAAATGAAGCAAAAAGTGTGTTAGGTAGTAAACCACAATCTTTAAAAAGTTTTCCTTTTTAGAGGAGATTTTTTTTTAGGCTGAAATACGTCTCATTTTTACATTTAAGAAGCATGTCTCTTTCAGACTTGGTATCGTAGTAGGTTTCTGAATGCTTCCGCGTGATGTCGTTTTAATTGTATTCACAAACCTGAGGATCTCTGTTTAAGCTAACTTATTGTTTTCTTCCTTAGATATCTGCAGCGGTTATATTTGGGAATACTGTATATCTGAACACTTAAATGTGTGTGAGTGCAAGCAGTTTTACCTTTAGCTCTTGTTTTCCTGCGTAGATAACACATCTCACTTTCCTTGTGTGCTTGCACTGTAGGTTTGGGACTGACAATAGCTGACTAACATGTCCTGAGCTGTGAGAGGGCATAGCAAGAAGGCCTTCATGCGGTAATGACCCTTTTCAGAGACAATGGTCATCCTGGATTATGCGTTTCCAATGATTTGTCCATTTATTTATTTTCTACGTGACTCTAAATTAGAAACCTCACTGCTTCATGGCAGTTGGTTTGCTATTGCTTCCAGTGTTATTAGGGCTTCATTTTACCCTCGACCTGTTAAAAGATAGCCCGTAGACAGGAATTGTCTTAAGTAGTTCGTATGTGACCAGGTCACAGTGCCAGGAACGATGTGTGCAAACGTTTCCACAGACATAACTGTGTACTTAGTAGGTATCACGCGGAATTCAAATTCAAGTCGATTGTTCCGCACAGTCAGGAGTAATGTGAGGGGCTGTTTCGTGTCCTTAACTGATGAGGTCAGTCCTCCTCGCGCCCAAGGAGTCGCAGGGCGTGTTCGCACCTGCATGCAAACACTGAAGCCCGAGTATTTCTCTGTCATTCGTTACGAGATTAGAAGGGTACACAGATTAAAATTGTTGTTAGAATTTGTTTTGTATTTGAGATTCCAAAGACGGTAATTTTTTTATAGTGGTCACGTGCATGTTGAGATAATTGTGTGACGGTGAGGGCGTCTTCTCTGTTTCTTCAGGACTTGGACGTGAAGGCCGGCGGGGGCTGCGTGATGACCATTGGGGAGATGCTGCGGTCTTTTCTCACAAAGCTGGAGTGGTTTTCTACCTTGTTTCCAAGAATCCCGGTTCCAGTCCAGAAGAATATTGATCAACAGATTAAAACCCGGCCTAGAAAAATCAAGAAAGACGGGAAGGAAGGTGCTGAGGAAATAGACAGACATGTGGAACGCAGGCGTTCAAGGTAATGTGACTCTCTTCCATTAAGCTTATTTTAAAAACACACTTTAAACAGAGGTCTTTGAAAGTCAGTGGCAAGTTCTGTTTATAGTGTTTGAGTGTTACTTTTTCTTCCAAAGGTCATTTTTTGCCTTTTGTGACACTTTCAACAAAACTATCTGTCTGTAAATGTGAACACACATTTTTTGATATGTTCATGTAAGCTGGGCATCTAAATAAACAACACTGATGACAGTTACATTTTTTATAATATATTCAATTCATTTACATTTTCTTCTTTCCTCCTCCTTTCCTAAACATTAGGTCTCCGAGGAGATCACTGAGTCCTCGGAGGTCCCCAAGAAGATCAAGAAGTAGAAGCCATCATCGGGAGGGCCATGGGTGTTCTAGTTTTGACCGAGAATTAGAAAGAGAGAAAGAACGCCAGCGACTGGAGCGTGAAGCTAAAGAAAGAGAGAAGGAAAGGCGAAGATCCCGAAGCATGGATCGGGGGTTGGAGCGCAGGCACAGCAGGAGTAGGGAAAGGCACAGAAGTCGAAGTCGAGACAGGAAAGGGGATCGAAGGGACAGGGATCGGGAAAGAGAGAAAGAAAACGAAAGAGGTAGGAGACGAGATCGTGACTACGATAAGGAAAGAGGCGAGGACCGAGAAAAGGAGAGGGAGCGGTCCAAGGAACGGAGAAGTAGGGGCGAGGTGGAAGAAAAAAAACATAAAGACGACAAAGATGACAGGCGGCATAGAGATGACAAAAAAGATTCCAAGAAAGAGAAAAAACACAGTAGAAGCAGAAGCAGAGAAAGGAAACACAGGAGTAGGAGTAGAAGCAGGAACACAGGGAAGCGCAGCAGGAGCAGGAGCAAGGAGAAGGCGAGCAAGCGTAAGAGCGAGAGCAAGGAGAAGTCCAGCAAGCGGAGCCGCAGCGGCAGTCAGGGGAGAACTGACAGTGCCGAGAAGGCGCGGAAGCGGGAGCACAGCCCCAGCAGAGAGAAGGCGCGGAAGCGCAGCAGGAGCAAAGAGCGCTCCCACAAGCGGGATCACGGCGACGGCAAGGACCAGTCGGACAGGCACGAGCATCGGAGGAGCCAGAGCACAGAGCCGGAGGGCCAGGACAAGCAACACAAGGACAGGGACGAGGCTGTGTGAACATTTCTTGTGAAAGTGGATCACATTGAATCCGATACGTGTTTGATTAAACCTGCTTTTTCCCCTTCCCACCTTGAGATTGTCGCAGTAGTACGCACTCTTCGAGCTCCCCGTAGGCCGCGTTTTCGTTTTCTCTTTCGTGTAGGGAAGTGCCTTTGTAATCCCATCTACCGCATCGATGTCTCACCCAGTTGAGTTCAGTACCTGGCGCCCAGGTCGTTCTTGCATTTTTATTGTTTAATTGTTTCTGAGGTGTACAGTCTGTACATATGTCCTGAAAATGTTTTAATTTCTTTGGCATGGTTGCCATGTTGGTTAAATTTGTATAAGGCAATAAACTGCCACTAATTCTATTTTTGTTCTGTAGGTGTGGGATTATGGTTTGTGTACTGAAGTTCGCATGGCTGTGCTTTTCGTGATAGAATGCTGAAGGCTTGGAGAATGGATCTTGGATATTTATCTTAGGAGAATTACGTGCTTTCAATGTACATGAAGCCAGCAGTTGTAGGATTAACATTCTTGTCCACTGTATATTATCTTGGAAGGCTCTTGTTAATATGTTACACTTAATATTCTCCACAGTAAACTTTAGAGAGACTTTATGAGTAGTTTCTGATACCAGAGGTTTAAATTAGGCTGTGATTTGATCAAAAGTCCTTTTAGCATTCTACCTCAAAGGGACACTGTTAGTATGCCTAAAATATATTCACTTAGTTTTTTCTTTTTTTATTTGAAAAAAGTACACGACATGTATTGTTGGGTTTTTTTTCCTTGAATTTAAAGTACTATATTAAAGGAAAAAAATGTCTAAAGCCTGGCATTCGGGCAGCAACCCTACACTGATGTGGAATTGGGAGAGGGTGGGGCGGATGAGTAGAGAAATAGATTCAAGCCTCAAGCTTCCAAAGCATTTTTATAAATGGAAAATACTTAAATTATAAAACAGCTTGATATAGTGTCCTTTTTTTAAAATTCAAAACTTTTTTATTGATAATGAAGATTGCTGTTTGAGTTTTTAAACTTAATCTAGAACAGAGAAGTATTAAAAGTAATGCTATACTGCATTATTTAAGATTATTGGCAAATTACTTGATAGATTGTTCTTATGACTTGTATTCTGATTACAGAGAAGGATCATGAGTGTGGAATAAATACTGGATTAAATCCTTTATCCTGGGTGTTGGCTTTTCCCCATGCGTTAATATTTTCCTGAAGTGTTTTTGTGGAAACTGGTAAAATTTTAGTAGAGTTGCACTCTGTGTCAAGACCCATTTCGGTGAATCTCAAGCATGTGCCCTGGGATCGGACGTATGCTGACACGTAGTAGTCCTCACTGGAGTTCTTCACGGCAGGCCCGTCGGTCTGCGGGTGTTGGAGTGTTGGTTTCTGGATTGTTCTCTGGGTTGGGTGATTACTTAGTTTCATATCAAAGGTACTTATGGAGGTACTTTGCACTTAGAGTGCATAATTGGACTTAAAGGAACTTTTACAAGTTAATGCATTTAATTCTTGTTAGAACACAGGAACAGGCGCATAGTGGTGGTGTCCAGACAGTGCCAGGACCACCCTGAGCGTCCCTGAAACCCTCTCGTGTTATCCCTTGTCCCATCTCACTGTCGGCCAGCTGAGGGGCACTCCACAGCCACCTGCCAAAAGTTTTCAGTGGAGCAGACAAGTACTTTTGAAGAGGCCTTCATATGTGGGCCTAACATCTATTTGTACCTACCTAACTCCAGAAAAATCTCATTAAATGAAGAAATTTCTCTATGAAATGCTATGGGTTTTTTTTTAAGACTAGAAGATTCAGTTCTCTTATGTTGAGATCAGCTGAATTAACACTAGACAGAAAGTAGAAAACTATTTTTTATTTTTATTTTTTACTGATCGATTTTAGAGAAACATGGATTTGTTGTTCCACTTAGGCATTCATCAGTTACTCCTTGTGTGTGCCCTGACTGGGGATCAAACCCGCAACCTTGGTGAATGGGGGCAGCACACCAACCAGCGGAGCTATCCAGCCAGGGCCACCTGAAATGTTAATTCCACAGTGTATTTTATGTAAAATGTGGGAAGAGTTTATTTCAAATGGAGGTGAAAAGTTCTATCATGAGCTGTGTTTGATTTCCTGTCATTTAAAGTTATTTTGAGGAACATTTTCGTAGAACAGGTAGTAATACCAGTTAATGTCAAGTACATTCAGGATTGTGTCTTACAGCATCCCGTGAGATGGGCCAGCTCTTTTGACTTGTGAAACGGTCGCTTTCGTCCCAGCGTTGCTGCTGGCAGCACCTGTTGCTGCAGGAAACATGAGAGCATGAGTACAACCAACCGGAAAATGTTAGCTCACAGCTGACTTGAAGCCCACTATTCTGCTTCTCAGCTGTGATGGGCAAGGCCCTGTGATAAGTCCATGGTCCACAATGGCATGCACAGGAGTGTGTGTGGGGTCGGTGGGGAGGTCCTTTCAGCCTGCTGCAGACGGGAGTGACACTCATTCAAGGTGAACAGCTAGTCTCAGCTCTGGAGTCCACCCTTCAGGGCTCTCTGTTGTGCTCCTGGGGCTAAACCCTGAATGTTTGCCTCTTACCTGCGGGCACAGTGTCAGCCTTGTGGGGAGAGGGGGGGGAGGGGGCTTGAGGGGTGCTGCAGAAGAGAAACTGCTTCCCAGTCCTGGCGTTTATTCCCCCACAGTGTCCTGATGTTGCTCAGCAAGTCCTCCGGTTGCCCCCGCCCCAGCTTCCCAGCAAGTCCTGCTGGTGCATCAGCAGACAACTACCTAGTGTCATTGACACCCTAGAGGGTGGCTTCCTACCTAGTTTTGTTGACACCCCTTCCTTTCCAGCCCCAGACATCAACCAGTGCCTCAGTAAAGAGAGGATCCCTGTCACTCCAACACTCTGATCGCCAGTCTTGGAAGGAAACCTCTTCCAAATTTGTTCCATAGGTCTGCTTAGAGGTAGTGGCTACTCCTATAGCCACCATTTTTGTGTTGCTTTTTATTGTTTATTTTTTTATCCTCATCCATGCTTATTGATTTTAGAGGAAGGGAGGGAAGGAGAGAGACATTGATCAGTTGCCTCCTGTAGGCGCCCTGACCAGGGATTGAACTGACAACCTTCAGTGTACAGGCCTATGCCCCAACCAAATGAGCCAACACTGGTTGGGGCAGAAATTCACAATACCAAACTCCCTGTTCAAATCACTGTGCTTTCTGTCTCGCGCCTGGGCCCTGGCTGATACAGTGGCCCAAGATACTGGTCGTGAGAGCACCGCTTCATCTGGCGGGCTGATAACCCCTGGTGTAGTCTAGTAGAAAGGGCCCCACCAGAAAATGTCGTGGAGAATCACACAAGTGAGTCAGACTGGCTGCTAGAATTTGGACTGAGAACAAAGTAAAAATTTTTCAGTCCTTAGAAGAACAGGTAAGACTTGCATAGCCGTTATTTGAGGATGTCCATCCTCTCCTCCCCCCCCCCCCCAAGATGGCCTTGGTGTTTCTTCCTTGGAATGCACAAGCCTAACTCATTCTCTTACAGTAGCCCCCAGGGGCTCCTGATCAGTGAAGGTCTCACATTTCCTTGACATTTCATTCTTAAGCTGTCTGTGCTCAGCACCAGTAAGAAAATGTACTCTACTTTATTGAACTCGGCAAAGAAGAGGAAGACACGTTCTGGGCCCAATTCCTTTTCCTTGGAAATGGCCCGTCCGAGGGCAGAGGGGACCCCTGGGCATGGAGGAAGAATGTAGTGTGAACTGGGGCCACCCTCAGTGTCCAATCTTCCTGGACAATCGATCCTACTCCGTATTTCTTCTCCATCACTAAACAACTCTTATTTCCCCTCCAATGGCTATTTCATTTTAAAAAATGTCATAGTTTATTGATTTCAGAGAGAGGAAGGAGGAGAGAGAATTTGTTGTTCCACTTATTTATGCATTGATTGGTTGATGATTTTATGTGCCCTGACCAGGGGTCGAACGCACAACGTTGTTGTATTGGGAGGACACACCAACTGAGCTACCCTGCCAGGGCCCTACCATGGCAATTTTAAATTTTCATTAGTTAAGTTCCCTACCCCACCTCCACACTCATTCTCACTTCACATGCAGAGATGATCAGGTTGAACGTTTGTCAGCTTTCTGCCTTCTCTCTGCTGCGATAGCTGGGGCTTTATCTCGAACTGAGAGTGGCAGGCAGAGGACTAGAGAGGTGGAGGAGCCTGGGTCTGCAGACTCCACGGACCAGATGGCCCACCACCTCTGGAGGCTTGGCCTCCACCACTTTGTATCAGAAAGAAACTTCTGTTAAAGCCACTTTCTTGATAAGTTTTCTGTCGCTCAGCAAAACCTAACCCTAACTCCAGATTTGCTCTCCAGACTTGTATACCACATAACAGACCCTGAAATACTCAGCCTCGTGAAGGAGCTGGGATGGCAGGAAGCATGGACACAGGTGCTGTGAGCTTGAAAGCCGATGACTGGATAGGCACCATCCTAACACTTCCTTGTTTATTCCAGACTCTTATTGTCGGCCCCCCTCCCGGCCTGTGAAGATCAACCAACCTTAATTTCCTTAGTGTCACCCTACTGAGAATGTTTAAACAGACACACTGGCAGCCACTTCTGCTCTCAGAGGTCTTAATTCCCCACCCCTCAGGACCAAAACGCAAGCAGTTACTGCTTTGCAGAATCCCATTCCTTCAAGGAGAATTTCAGACAACTGGTCAATTTAGTAAGTCAAAGTTGTTCATTTGTTTGTTTGTTTAATTTTGAGAGTACATTTACAAAGCTGGGGACAGTGAAACAAGGAAGTGCTTAGGATAGAAGCAGCAACAGGAGGGAGACCCGAGATGGGGTTGCTGGCAGCTCACTGAACAGTCAGAGAAGGGCCTTGGAGTCAAGTGCAGAGGGTTGGCCAGAGACAGGCTGCTGCTGTCTGCCACTCCCTGGGTGCAGGTCTCCTGGGGACCTTTCGAGTTTGGAGAGAGAAGTGAAAATGTAGGCCTGAGAGGGAAGGAGGGCGTGGACGTGTTCCCGAGAGGGAGAGTGCGCCAGCAAGTCAAAGTTTTAAAGTAAATTTATATCACAAAACAGCTGTTTTGTTGGCATTGTTCCCTGATGGAACTGTTCAACAATAACACTCATAACCTACTCTGACAACCAAGAAGCTGACGCTAGCCAGGAATCAGTTGCTAACATAAAAACATTGGGCTTCCTGACCATTACTTCTCCCTCTCCTCTGAGCATCCTCACACCTCTAAAGTTCACATCATCAGATTATACCACCCACTGTCCCTCAGTTTGTGTCACCCACATATCTCAAAAGGTACCCTCCTAGTGTTTTAATATGTAGTTAAAGAGTTGAGCGGATCACTCAGTACCTCTTCAACACTCCTGCCATAGTTCTTGTGATTCCAGTACCCACTGAACAGTCTCCGATACTCAGGTCTCTCCCCGTCCCAATCTGACCTCCAATGATTCTTCCCTCCACCGACCTCAGCTGCCACTTCCCACGGCTACACCCTAGCGCTGGTCATTACCAATGGCTGGAACTCCTGTGGTGTCCATTTCACACACCCCATTCTCCAATCACCAGCTCCTGTAGTTTCATCTAATATCCTTTCCAACAATCATTTCCACTGGGTTGTCCAGTCTGTTGCCCCTATCAACTCTTCATTCGCCATTGCAGTCCCTTCAGCCTCCATTATAAATACCTAGGAGTGAAATGATTGCGTCACATAGTAGGTGTACATTTGCCCTGGCCGGGTGCCCATACACCAAGGTTGTGAGTTCAATGTCTGGTTAGGGCACATATAAGAAACAACGAAATAATGCATAAATAAGTGGAACAACAAATCAATGTTTCTCTCTCTTAGATCAAGAAATAACATATTAAATAATCAATTAAAAAACATAAAAAATGGATATATATTTAACTTTTTAAGAGATATTCAAATTGTTCTGTAATTGTACCATTTTATATTCCCACCATTATAGTTCCAGTTACTCTACATCCTTGCCAATTTTTTGTCCTAATTTTAAGGTTTTATTTATTTTTAGAGAGAGGGGAAGGGAGGAAGAGAAACATCGATGTGTGAGAGGAACATCAATCAGCTGCCTCTCGCACACGCCCCAACTGGGCACCTGGTCCCCAACCCAGGCATATGCCCTGAATGGGGATCAAACAGGCGACCTTTCAGTTTGCAAGTCAGCACTCAAACCACGGAGCCACACCAGCCGGGGATTTATAATTTTAGACATGTAATAAGTATATAGTGGTATCTCATTGTGGTTTTAATTTACATTCTCCTATGACTAATAGTGGTGAGGATTTTTTCATTTTTCTATCTTCTTTTGTAAAATGTTTGTTCAAACATTTTGCCTATTGTTTTATCGAGTTGTTTTCTTATTATGAGAGTTATATACATATATATACATGTCATGATCACCGACCAGCAGTGACCGCGGAATGCTGTGGATGGCTCATTGACACATGAGAAAAACATACACAGAGACAACCAGGTCCTGTGGGGAAGTAGGAATGGAACAGCCACTCTCTCTAGTGGGGAGCACCAGGCCACCCTCCCTAGGGGACAGTGCCCCATTCTCCTGTCCCAGCAGGCTTTTATTGGGTTCGTTTGCATAAGAATTCAGGTAAAGCTCATTACTCATTGCCAGGAAGAAAGTATCAAACGATAGACAACAAGGAAGTCTGAGGGCTATTTTATGTCAGGGTCAAAGAGCTGTGAAAGACTTTGAGGAACAAACTTACTTCTTCCTTGGACCCTTCTCATTCAATGGAGAGCATTCTAAACAAAGCAGTTTTCACAGGATTTTACATATTCCTTCTTAGGCCTGATCACCCGCCCGGGGAACCTGCCCTTTCCAGCACAGGGTGGCACCACCCCGTGTCATTGTTTCAGGCTTAGGTGGAGCAAGGGAACTAAGGCAGCCAAGAGATTAGGAGATTTTCTCGCAGACAATGAGAACTCAGGCTTTGTCAAAGCTGAGGGGCTAGAGTCCATCACCCCCTTTTGCTGTAGTCCCCAAAGTCCTTCCTTGGGGGCGTCCCCACATGATCGTGCCTGTCTTAGGTCATTCCCCCCTTGGGGAATCTTACTCGTCATTGGCTAACTGACCAAGCACTAGGGACCAGTTACAGTGAAGTAAAAGGAGCAGAAGTGGTGCTCCTGCCAGGGAGATAAGTCTTTGTCTCCTTGCTGGCTTACGGTTCCAAGGTCGTTCCCTCAGCCTTAGCCTTGGCGGGGGTTACAGCTTCTGATACCAGGCAGGGCGGTTTCCAACATCTACACATATATACATCGTTACATTTTTTAATTTAAAAAATTTGGATCCAAGTCCTATATCAAATATGCGATTTGCAAATATTTTCTACCAGTCTGTGTCTTGTCTTTTTAGTCCCTTACTAAGTGCAGAAGTTCTTGATTTTGAAGGCTAATTAATTTTTTTAATAGGTCATGTTTTCAATGTTCTATTTAAGAAATCTTCTCCTAAGGTCACAAAGATTTTCTCCTATTTTTTCTAGAAGTTTTATAGTTTTAGGTATTACATTTAGGTCTGTAATCCATTTTGAGTTACTTATTTATTTATTTTTTTTTTAGCATGCACGAGAGAGAAACAATGATTTGTTGTTCCACTCATTTATACATTCACTAGTTTCTTCTTGCATATGCCCTGACTGGGGATCGAACCCACAACCTTGGCATATTCAGGACGATGCTCTAAGCAACTAAGCTACCCAACCAGGGCTTGAGTTAACTTTTCATATGTCATGCGGTATGGAACAAAGTTCATGTTTTTCATACATGGTCATCAAATTGTTTCAGTTCCATTTGTTGAAAAGATGGCCTTTACCCTCTGGAATGCCTTTGCACCTTTGTTGAAAATCAATTGTCCTTTTAAGTGTGGGTCTATTTTTGGACTTTATTCTGTTCCTTGGATCTATTTACCTTATCTCAATACCAATTATCTTGATAACAATCCATATAATTAATCTTGTCTTAATTACTGCAGGTTTATAAGTCTTGAAGTCAGGCAGGGTGAATCCAGTCCTTTTCATTCTATCTTAGTTGGTTAAAGGCGAAGGATTTATACGATCTGAAGAGAAACCCGAGTATCATTCTATCTTAGTTGGAAGCAGAGGTCATACTGATGAGTTTTAATGCCAGCTCCACCATTTGCCTACTTTGTGGTGTACAGTGTGCTCCTGTGTATGATGCATACCCACGTTTTTGGCCTAAACTTTCAGGGGAACAAATCCTTCACTTTAGTATTTTAATTCAATTTTTACTTATTTATATTTAGAAACAAAACCAATGACTGTATTCCAGGCTTTTATTTTGCATATGGATATCATTATTGCTTTCTAGAGTTACACTTTTAATGCATAAGCATAAATAAAAGAATTAAAAACATTTATATAGACACAGAATTAGTACTACCCATGTGTAATGCGCATCCTTATTTTTCCCTCAAAAATTTAGGCAAAAAAAGTGTGCATTATATATGGCAAAACACTAATACTTGTGTTATTTCCTACAAGTCAGTTAATAATATTTATTAGTCATTTAGGTACTTGTTTTTTGTTAGAATTCAATAGAATAGTGCTTGGACTAAATGTTAATTATTATTAAGAGCCTGGACTAGGGAAGGTGGCTCTGGAAATGAAAGGTGTCGGAACTGTGGGGTGGGACTGGGGATGGCTGGATCGACTCTGTTCCTCAAGCACCTCCCTCGATCTTCCCCAGCACAGAAGATCCTGTTCCTGCCCTTTTATCTTTGTTTTGAGATATACAACAATTGACATACAACATTTTTTTTAAAGATTTTATTTATTTATTTTTAGAGAGGGAAGGGAGAGGGAGAGAGAGAGAGAAACATCAATGTGTGGTTGCTGGGGGACATGGCCTGCAACCTAGGCATGTGCCCTGACTGGGAATCGAACCTGCGATGCCTGGTTCGCAGCCCGCGCTCAATCCACTGAGCTACATGCAACCTAGGCATGTGCCCTGACTGGGAATCGAACCTGCGATGCCTGGTTCGCAGCCCGCGCTCAATCCACTGAGCTACACCAGCCAGGGCTAACATACAACATTTGGTTTGAGGTGCACAGTGTGTTGGTCTGACACGTTTATGTATCACAATGTGATTACTACAGTAGCAGTAGCTAATCACCTCCACCACATCTCCGAATTACCATTTTTTGTATGTGTGTGTGCGCAGAATGGTTAAGATCTAGTCTCTCAGCAGCTTTGAGATTTACAATCCAATGTTGTGGACCACCATCACTGTGCTGTGTGTTTGTGCATTAGATCTCCCAGACTTATTTCTCTACTAGTTGTAAGTTTGCACCCTTCACCACCCCCTCCCTAGTGCCCGCACCCCATCCCTTGCCCTGTCACCTTCAGTATTGAAGTTCTGCAGCAAGTTGCTCTGGACGGCAGACCAACCCCTTCCTACAGAGATGACGACACGAGTGACAAAGGTGGGAAAGAATTGATAAAACCGGCCAGGAGCCCCAACCTGAAAATGGTCATTCTGCTATCTCAACAATGTTCTCTACAGCTTTGTAACAATTTTTGTTTAGAAACAAAAGATTTTTTAGAAGGGAAAGAGAGCAGTCTGAGTATTACCTTTATACCCAGGTCAGAGTAGCTTTTTGGCCTGCTTGGCTTGGCTCTCTCAACTCCCTTTATTTCCGTCTTTGCAGTAGCTGTCCCTGTTGGTCTCCAGGTGCCCCTAGTTACAGGTCAGCTCCGCACTGGAGGGGAGGAGCCACTTGCCAGGGTCTGTTCCCAGCATCACAGCCCCACACTCCAGCGACCTACTGTGCTGCCCTCCTGGGGACCAAAGAGGACCCTGCTCACTCTGTGCCCTGTGCGCGCCGTGTCCAACACCATGGCTGGCGGACCCAAGAACTGTTTATCTTTGGTTGCATTCAGTCTTCTCTGTCTTAAAATGGTGAGTTGGCCATTCTGACCTACCTGCAACTATTTAGGGGAGGAAAAAAAAAGGCATCATTATCCTTTTCTTTTAGGGCCTGGGGGTGAGGAGATAAAAATGAAAATACTTTTGGACCATACCAAGATCATGTATGTTTATATGTTTGAAATGTGATGCGATTTACTGGAGAAAGAACAAAATTACCATTATATTTTAAGAACAAAGATTTCTGAAAAATCCGTCAGCAGCTACTGAGTTAGTTCAATAGGCAGATTCAGGGAGAAAAATGAAATAGTAATGTGATCTGCCTGCAGCCTCTAAATTCTATTTAGGATTGCTTTGTGGTAGATTTGAGTGTTGGGAAGTGATTCGTGCAAATAAACACTCTGTATGGGCTGAAAGATTGCTCACATTATGTGTAAAAAAATGTGATAAAATTTATTTCTGCTCTGATTGATGTCTAACATTTCCCCAAATGGTGTTTTCCTTTATGGTTCTAATTTTCTAAACTTTCCTTTTCAGGTTGCTTCAGCAAAAACAGGTAAAGTTTTCTAAAATGCAAGTTTCCCCTCCTCATATCTGATTTTACTTTTCCTTGTGAATTCTTGTGCTACCCCGAAAGACATAGGCTATACCTGGAAAAAGCCTCCAACATTTTCTGAGCACTCACACTGTGAGTGGGACTGGTAAGACAAATACAGGGATCAAACTTAAAAGTCCTCGTAAGATGTTCTTTCTAAGATGTATAGAGTCATGTGGTTATGGATTTTCTTGAACAGAGGCAGCCTTCAGTAAAATATTACAATGACCATCATTGCAGTCGAAGAAACAAAATTTTAGTTATAAATAGTGAATTTATGTAACTTTTCTTATTTGTCTTCTGAGGAACTAGAGGAGAAAACTAAAAATGTTTTTTCATTAAAAGCTCAGGATCCTCTACTTTAATAAAAAAAAGATTTTACACACCTCATATTGCAACCTTAAAAAAAAAGACAATGATAAGTTGGAGCTAGGAAAAGGCTTTCTTTTCAAATTATTTTATTACCGTTTTTCTTGAGTAGATGACTGAAGGCGTAGATAATTTCCCTAGAGGCCTCTCCTAGCTTGTACGTTCTAGAAATCTAAGCCCCCAGAATGGAAATTTATATTCCGTAGGATTCAGATGACCTGGAAGGACCTTATAATATCAACTATGCCATCAGTAAACTCTCATACTGATTCAACATTAGAACAATTTTTTAAAAAATTTAAATCCTCATCTGAGGACATGTTTATTGACTTGAGAGAGAGATTATTATTTTATCTACAGCATAGTAAAGCAAGTATAAATAAGGCAGTTTCAAATTTGGTATTAGACATATGTTGAGCCATAAAATGCATGCATATGAAATAGGTTTTTAAAAATCACTTCATGCTCTGTTTTATTTATTTATTTATTTATTATTTATTTATTTATTTCATTTTGGAGAAAGAGAGAGGGAAACAGAGAAACATCTATTTTTGTTACACTGATTTTTGCATTCAGTGGTTGATTCCTGTATGTTACTTGACCAGGGCTCAAACCTGTGACCTTGGCAGACCCGCACAACACTGTAACCAACTGAGCTACCCAAACAGGGCTTCCATGCATTTTTCTTATTCACTTATTCCTGAGAAATCTTCAGAACTGAGCAGAAAGCTATGAGAAGGACTGTGGGGCCATACACAGTGCAATTTCTTTTTAATAAGTGGCCTCTGGGTGGACACGATAGAACTCTGCTGCCTCTTAGAGGTCCCGGGACACGCCCACCAAACCCCCGGAGTGAGGCTCTGTTTAGTGCCTTGCTATTTGGGGGAAGGATGGGGCAGGCTGAGCTGCTGGTGAGGCTGTTAATTGATTCGGCCTGGCTTTTCTCTAAAGGGCTGTGCATTATCGACATGGTGTAGGAGGTTTCCTTTCGCGTACGTGTTATTTTGGTTCTCTCCCTGCTCTGGCGTCAGCTGTCTGTCTCTGGGCACCCGGGCCACGCTGGCTAATTTAGATCTGGGCGCTGGTAGAATGCACAGATGCTGAGCATCAATGCCTGTCACGTCTGACTCATCGGGATGGTTGGCAGCACCTCTAGAGAAGAATGCTTTCTCCCCCATCAATGGCGCAAGTGGGCCAAACACCAGACTAAGAGAGGGAGGCGCTGCTCCTTTACGCAGCTTCGCCATCCTTCTTGCGCGGCTCTTCTCTCCAAGGGAAACTGCACAGGGGTGTTGACCTCGTTTTATTGCCGTTCCTCTCCAGATCCTGCCCTAGAACCAAGTGAAAAAAGGGCGGTCTGTCTCTCCAGCCTGGGCTTACCAGAGCTCCCCACAATCTCACCTTCCCTGGCACCCCCTCATGCACTCTGGCTTTTCCAAACCCAAAACGTGCTCAACCTGGTACATGGACACAACGCATGCGCACAAACACGCACACTAACCGTCTTTCAAAGTCCCCTCACATACATTCGTTCACTTAATCTTCACAACAGACAGATGATGTAGGTGTTTTACACACCAATGTAAACCCTAATATGTGCCTATTATTACTATTCCGCATTCTCCAGGGAGAATCTGAGTCTAGAAGAGGTTAAATGATGTGTACACTTTCACAGGCAAAAGTAAATGGCTCACACCCAGAGTCCCAGAACCCAAACCCTTTTACTATTTTCCTCCACCCTGGGACCCTGAGCTTCCTCCTGCTGGAACTGGCTCCGGGTTGTACCTCTTCTGGGCCAGCATGCCTCTCCTGGCTCTGTCCACCCGGGCGGGGTGTGCGGAGTCTCCAGGCCCCTGATGGTCCTGTGGGGAGCTGTCTGTGACCTGCTCGTCTTTCGTATTCCTTCCCAGCTACCCTGTGGACGTGCTCTCAGGACCCCCGTGTCCATGGCTAGTTTGGTTGTCATGTTCCCAGGGAGTAATTTCTTTCCAATGAGCAAGACTGGCCGACACAGAAGATGAACTGTGGGGACAAAGGCGAGAGAAGGAGCTGAGAGAAACCACAGATTTAGAGGAAAAAATGGCATATTACACAGCAAATAACTTGGGGAGAAGGAAAAGGAGGCATGTGTGTTGGGGGATAAAAGGGGGAGTCCCTGCTGGGGCTTTTTAAAAAAATTATTGATTTGAGTGAGAGAGTGAGGAACATTGATCTGTTGTTCCAGTTATTGACGCATGCATTGGTTGCATTTTGCATGTGCCCTGACCAGGGATCAAACTTGCAACCTTAGCCTATGTGGACAATGCTCTAACCAACTGAGCTACCCGACCAGGGCCCTGCTGGGGCTTTCTCTCCTGCAGAGGGGAGAGGGGACATAGCACTTCCTGCAGAGTCAGCTTCTGCTGGCAAATGGCTAAGCTAAGATGGACAGGCCTGCAACGTCCCCCCAGCATACAGAATCAGCATCATTTTCTTTCTATGGCAAAGGAGACAGTCCTGGGTGACGTTCAAGGAATGTCTGGCCAGTGCACAGTGGAGACTTTGTTCGTTCTTGCAGCATGGTTATTTCTGAGACGCTGCCTCAGCCAGCGCTCTGGGCTATTGGTGCAGAAAGAGAAGGTGGCCTGTGCCAGGCACGTGGGGATCTGGCAGATGGGGGATGGTGGGGGGAGGGGTGATACTGGCAGGTCTCATATGGGGTCTGCGTGAACTCTTCCCACCCTCTGCCCAATAGTTATGCTTTGCCCTTTAGTTCTGAATTTGGCATGTAATGATTTAACCCAGCGAAAGTTTTACATTAAACATAAAAGGCCCGGTGCCAGTTTCAAACTTGAAACCCAGCTCTTTTTGTTTGACCTTTTCTTCTACTTACATCTATATCAGGGGCATTTCTGTGTCTGTGAGTTTTTGCAAAGCAGTGAATCTGATTATCACACGGTGTCTCTGACCCCATGCTGAAAGTGTAGGAATGACTTGTAGGAACTTGTGACATAAACATTCATATTTCCCTGGCAAACCATGGCCAGGCCCGTTTTATGCTGAGGCAGATAGTTTGATAGAGAAAGGAAGAATCAAGCTTATTTTTATTTTACATAGAACAATCTGAAAACAGTCTCATTCTAATAACAAGAAAGTATGATGGCATAATTAGAAAACAGAACTCAGTTCTCCCTGCTTCCTCTGTTCAATTAAATGCCATTGTGGGAAGTGAGCTAAGGGTAAGACTCAGCCACGACAGAGGTGGCAATGCAAGTGAACCCTCACTGCAGGTGGTGGAGTGCTGCCAGAGAGCAGGGAGTGGACATAGTGGCAAAGCAGGCTGGGAAATTCTCAGGACACCAAACTAGAGTAGGATCTTCTAGAATAAAGCTCATCAAAGACTCTCTCTCTCATCTCAGAGATCTTTTCTCACAATCATTCCCTACTTTCATTTAACATTTCTAAAAACAATTTTATTTATTTTTAGAGAAAGAGAGGGAGAAAAACATCGACATGTGGTTGCCTCTCACGCCCCCCCCCCCCCCCCCCCCCCCCCCCCCCCCCCCCCCCCCCCCCCCCCCCCCCCCCCCCCCCCCCCCCCCCCCCCCCCCCCCGCACCGGGGACCTGGCCCACAACCCAGGCATGTGCCCTGACTGGGAATCAACTGGCAACACTCTGGTTTGCAAGCCGGCACTCAATCCACTGAGCCATACCAGCCAGGGCACCACTTTTATTCAACTTTTAAAAATACAAAAAATGCAAATTATCCCAGAGGCAAGTAGGAAAAACCTCTTTGAAATCCCTTTCCTAAATGAAGCTTTCTGACTCTCTTCTGGAAAGTAGCATTTTCTTTCTTTCTTCCTTCCTTCCTTCCTTCCTTCCTTCCTTCCTTCCTTCCTTCCTTTCTTTCTTTCTTTCTTTCCTTCTTTCTTTCTTTCTTCCTTTCTCTGGAAAGTAAGGGCAGAGTCTATGTCTGAAGGATGGGGTGAAAATGATGTAGTTTGCAAAGTAAAATGATGAAGGAAGTAATTCTTATAGGTATTCTAGCTAATTAATGTGCAACTTCAAAATCTCTTCCAGCTCCGGAAACACCCACTATTGACCAGGCGTATTCAAAACTGAGCAACAGCATCACTGTGGAGTGGGCCTCGGTGCCGGGGGCCACCAGTTACCTCCTCACAGCCAAAGACGGGGACACTGTCATTGAAACCATGGTGGCCAGTTCCCCAGGCACTGTGACAGGCCTGAAGGCTGCCACCTCGTACCAAATCACGGTCAGATCCATCAGTGCCGCGGGGAAAAGCCAGGCCTCACCTCCGAAGCAGGCAAAGACAGGTAGCTGGATGCTGTCCTCTGCTGAGCCATTGCCTGTGACCAGGATCAGACACACGAGGCTGTAACTGCCTGATGTAGTTTTGTGTCACATGAGTGCCTATGATTCGGGGCCCAGAAGTAAAGGCCACCAAATGATCTCTTTTGGGAATTTGGTTATCTGTGGAGAAGGTGGTATTTATTTATTTGTTTGTTTGTTTTATTGATTTTGAAGTGAGAGAGGGTGGGGGAAGAGAGAGAGAAACATCAATTTGTTGTTCCACTTATTTATGCATTCATGGGTTGTTTCTTGTATTAACCCTGACTGGGGATTGAACCCGAGACCTTGGGGTATCTGGATGATGCTCTAACCAAATGAGCTGCCTGGCCAGGGCTAGAAGGTATAAATAAATTTTAAACACTTTGCATTTTAAAGTAACTCTTCCTGGGCATCTTTAAAAGCATCCCTGCTTGTAAATCTGTGCAAAAGGGATTTCTGTTTTTAACCTCAGTTATCCATCAAGATGATGCTAAATAAAAAACACACACAGGAGGGATTTTGCTGCATTTTGACTTTTTTGGAATGAAAACATTTGGAGTTTGTCATCAGCATGATTTAAATGGATTTGATTAAGTTGGACCTAAACAAGTTTCTGAAAGGTCGTCTGCACAGTAAAATAGCACAAACCATCATTTCCGCTACTGGCTTATACTATGATTACAGGTTGTTTTATTTAATTCCTTACCATCCTCCAGGTTAAAGTAATGCCTAATATTAGAATATCTCTGTTCCTCATTCCTGTGATGAGCTGTTTATGATTAATACACATTTAAATAGCAATTCTTGTGGCTTTTAAAAAAAATAGCAGTTCTTAATGACACTCTACTACGAATTCATTTGCAAAGCAAATCATTATTTCATAACACGGATAATCAGCCTCAGACTGCTTATTCCTAAATTCGAATTCTACTCTACCAAACTTTCGTGACGCAAACACATGTGTCTTTGCCTTCGCAGTGTTGGCCGCACCGAGTCTAGAAGTAAGCTCCCCGAGTTCAGACTCCATTCTCGTTCAGTGGGAAGCTGTGCATATGGCCATCGGGTTCTCTGTGTCCATCGTGCGAGCCAACGGTCTGGGCAGAGTGTGGAAGGAGAACACCACGAACACCACCTTGACATTCACCGGCTTGGACCCCGGCACTCTCTACACTGTCAAGGCCTATGCATGGAACGCCAACGGCACCCCTGGGGACGACTCCACCTGCAACCAGAGAACAAGTAAGGCTTCTCAGCTAGGCCCCCAGGTCTCCTTTCTGATTAAAGAGAGTGGCTGTACATGGTCACTGTCCAGTGCAGTGTCGAGTGATGAGTACAAAGCAGCTGGCGGCAGCTGTTTAAATTTATGATGAGTTTATTTATAGTGCCCTGACTGTTCCCCTTGGTAGTTGAAATGCTGACTGGGTGAATAAAGAAATGCTGATTTCATAGCAGATGCAATTAGTTACGATGACGTCATTCGGGTGGGCCCTATTCCAGTATGACTGATGGCTTTATAAAATGAGGAAATCTGGACACGGTCACACATATACAGGGAGAATGAATGCCATATGAACAGGAGGGCCAAGGAGAAAGGCTTTCTCATAGCCTTGGGAAGGAACCCACCCTGCCAACACCTTAACTCGGACTTCTCGCCTCCAGGACAGCGAGATAATGCATTTCTGTGGTTTAAGCCACTGAGTATGTGGCACTTCATTACAGCAGTCCTGGCCAAGTCAGGCTAAACCCAAAGTCTCTGAAACGTAAAACATGGGGAAGCAAACAAAGAAAAAGTCTTTAGGAAACCCGTCACCTCTGGGCACGGTGCAGATGCTGCTCCTGCCGCTGTCTGCCTGGGCATCCTTCTGTCAAAGCACTTGGAAGGCCCCATCATGTTTGGGTGCTTGAGGCTACTGCAAAATCCTAATTGTTTCTCAAAAATGTAGGTCCCCGTGCTCCTGCCGACATTGAAGTCTCCTTCGACAGTGGGGCTCTGCAGGCGTCTGTTTCCTGGGCCCCAACGGAAGGCGCTTTCAACTACACGGTGACGGCTCGGAGCACCTCCTCCGAGCAGAGCTGCAGCACCCCACTCAGGGCCTGCACCATTTCCTCCCTCCAGTGTGGGACGGAGTACCTGGTTTCGGTCCTCGCCAGTAACGATGCTGGGTCCAGCAGGTCGACTTCAGCAGTGACCCTGAAAACTGGTAGGTCACCAGGAGCAAGGTCACTGTGTGGCCGAGGAGCCAGTGACTGGCATGGTGTGCAGGGAAACAGGCAATCCCCTGACACTGTTCCAGAACCCGCTGGAAGAAGTGAAAGCAGAAGCCTGGTCTCCATGAAAGCGGGGAGTTGGACATTCCGATGGGTTTGAGTAGCGCCGATGGTGAAGCCAGATACTGTGCATTAGAAAATGCACTTTCAAACTTTGGAGGACTGGCTCCTGTCGCAGATCTTTCCTTACTTCATTTGTAAAGTCACAAAAATTCTAAAAGTGGGTTTGAGGCGCGCCCACCTCTAACTGTGCAGCACAGGTGGCGGCCTGTTCTTTGTCTCATGTCTCACAGGCCTAGGCTTGCTGGGGGCTATTTTTTAAGATAAAGGTGGGCTGTCTGTAATTCTGAATATGTGTTCAGATATCTTCAGATATCATTCTTATCAAAGGCATAAAGATGTGCAGATGCAAAGATTTATTCTTCGACTTAGAAATATCTATATGCTTGGGGATGGAAACTAACACTTAGTGAAGACCTACTACGCCCCAGGCATTACAAATACATCACTTTATTTCATTCTCAGAACCACTCAGTGAGGTAGGTTCTAGTATTGCCTTGATTAGGTAAGAAAACTGAAGTTCAGAGAAGCTAAATAACTTTTCTGAGCGCCCCACGATGTTCAGTTCCTGTGCCACCTGGAATTCAAGGCCAAGTCTGCTTGATTTCACTCCCCTAAGGCAGAGAAAATGTAGCTAACCACAATAATGTCCCCTGCACCCAAAATGCGGAACCATGTCTTTCTAAATTTAAAAGGCTCTGCACAGAGAGGAAAAGAGCTATCACCAAGCTGATACACGCTATATTCCTCAGGAAAAACGTATGGCCAACCTTTCGCGTCATAAATAAAGAAAACCCTGATTTAATTATGTTAAATAAAACCATAATTATGTTAAAGTTGCTGATAACACCTTGGTGAGTTGGCCTCGCCTGCAGATGGCACATTGGAAACAGGTATGAGGACGAGGGAGCTGAGAGCAGGGAGTGGCGGGGGGAGAGTTAAGAAACACACTTTCCTTTTGCTTTACAGCCACGTCCCAGTGACTCGCCAAAAGGAGCAACACAAAGGGACAGAGGAGAGGCACCTGCTCCATGTTCTCCAGGCCTTTTAGAAAACAGGGAGTTGTCCCTTTGGCCATGCATGTGCGAACTTAGAGGAAAGGTGATATTGTAGGCAGGAAGGGAATGGGCACTGTTCAAAAAGGCCCACGGGTGTTCCCAGCGCAAAACGGGAGGAGCCTGCAGGGCCACCCAGCATGTGGTGGGCATTGATGCAAACAAATGAGCGAAGGGCAGGTTCTTGCCAAGAGAATCTATCTTCCTATGGAGCCTGGTAAACACTCTAAGAGCTAAGATAGCTCCCTGAAATGTGTGAAGGAAAATGGTCCTAGAAAGAAAGAAGCCATAGAGACTGGTATGTGCTCCAGCTGAAGCGCCAGCATGTGCCACCCAGAGAGGCTCATTTAGTGAGAACCCGTGGAAAGGAGCCTGGGCTGCTGGAACCCACTCCCTATGAATGCACAGCGAGACGAGAGAAAACAAAACAAAAGACCTCTGTTATGGTAACGATGTTTCTCTTAATTAAGTAGAAGGGTGATGTTCCCTTCACCCCCTTCCAATTATTCAAATAAAACTTTGTGTCCTAAAAAAAGAAAGAAAGAAATATACTTTCAAAAGCCCGGTAGTTCTGAGTTAGTCATCTAACTCCAGAGAGAACCATCCAATGTGTTTTTCAATCTTAGATGCATGTTAAGAGCCTCCAGAGAGCTTTTATAAAATCCTGCCACCCGGGCCCCACGGAAGACCAATGACATTGAGCTGCTGGGAATGGAGACAGGGTAGGAATAGTCTGTAAATGCTCCTCAGTGGATTCTGGCATGCATCCTGAAATAGTCCCGCACACTTTCGTGCCAGGAGGCACCCCTGTAGTCTGTACACAACACCATCAGTCACGATCATGGAACGACCTTGACTTATTGATGAAGAACTATGTTTAGAAAGTTCTATGTGTTTCCTGGGACCAAGAATTGTGTAGTGCATTTCAGGAAGATTTCCATTAGAGATGACTAAGATTTTAAGAGCTTAGAGCTTGGAAGAACAAGCCTCAGTTGGAATTCATTCCTTCGGAAGACTTGATTCTGTGCTGATGTTGGCTTTGCCTTAATGGAGAAACAATATTACCACCATATTAGCCACTGTCTAGCAGGCATCATGTGAGACAAATTTTAGGGCATGTGAGAATGTCTCATTGGCTTGCGCCTACTGTTTGATGTATTCCTGGTCCATAGTGTCTAGTATCTTGGACAATTGCAAAGAAGCAAAGAAAATATCTCACAACTATTTATTATTCATCCTTTCCTAGTGGCTTGTGCCCCTGGAAGAGTGACGATCCAAGAAGACCCCCCCAGCCACCTGTCTGTGTCTTGGTCCCCTGTAGACCTGGCAGATTACTACGTGGCCTTTGTGAAGAGTGATGATGGCTTGGAAGTTCACTGCAACACGTCCTTCACACAGTGCGACTTCCCGTCTGAATGTGGCTTCACCTACTTTATCAGTGTTTTCGCCTATAACAAGGCAGGGCAGAGTCCTTTGGGCGACGTGTTCAATTACACCACAGGTGAGTCGCACTTGCTGCTGGGGAAGGGAGTTCTGAATTTGCTACACTTCACAGTGGAATGGGTCACCTATATTACACAAGCCCCTGAGGGTCATTCTGGGACCGAGAACCAAAAGCAGAGGTCTTCTTTCATACTCTTTCCAGACTAGGGCATTTGGGCTTTGTGGACCCAGGCTTGACAAAGATGCAAGGTTTCAGAGTGAAAAGAGGTGAAAGAACGTGGTTGTTCACCCCTGCTCTGAAAAAGGGAACCCTCCACCACGGTCTACCATTGTTCAGCCTTGTGCTAGGCATGGAAGGGGATGTGATCCTTATGTTTTCAGCACTTCATTCTTTCCCCAAAACCAGAACACAGAGATGCAAAGGTGCTACGTAGTGTGGAGGGCTTTGCAGGAGGATACCCAGGTTCAAGTCCTAACTTGGCCACCAAGTTATTTGTGAAATGGGGACAATGGCAGGTTCCTTACTAGTTCCTTACTATCCTCCACTGCAAAATGGGGCAAATAACAAATCGAGAAGATGAATATGAAAAAGTATTGGTATACAATTAAGTACGATGCAAACATTTTTATTAGCATCATTATTACTTTTACTATTATTAATCTGTTCCACTAGGCTTGGATCTTCTAGGAGCAGGGATTATCTTTTATTTATCTCTTCATCCTCAATGCTTATCACTATGTGATTGGCATGTGGGAGATGCTTGCTTTTTAAAGAATGAATGAAGTGACTTAAAATGAATCAACTATATTTATAGATAAGAATACTACAATATAACTATGTAAAAAAACAATGCTAGCTGAATCATAATACATTTTTACCAGGATGAAGGGATCAAATAGCCAGTGTCTTCAGAATTTGGAGTAAGAGTCCTCCAGGTCTCAAGAGCACAGGAAGGTCTTCCAGAGGGAGTGACCTTGAACTGGATCTTGAGGGATGGTTTGGGATGTAGCTGGGGCAAGAGCAGCCCAGAGACACTCTAAGCTGAGTCAGACATGGGTCAGAATTTGTCCACGAGGTCATGTAGGGTCTCTTCTAACATCTACTAACACAATGATGCTGCCTGTCCTCCTCTGCCTCCCAGTTTTATCTGGCTTAGCATCTGGAAGGACCGATAGGCTGTAGAAGGTCATCAAGCAGAAGAGAGGAAAGGCCTTGCACAGAGGGGCCAGCAGTCCAAGGCCCAGGGAAGTGTGAGCACTGGTGTGGTGTGGCTTGAGGAGTCTGATGTGGCAGGGAACCCAGGGAGATGCCACTAAACATACACACTGGGTACAGCTTGTAATGAACTTGAATGTCGTGCTTAGAGCACTTAGCCCCTACACAGCGGGTGTCAGGCCAAGTTCAGAGCTGAACAGGCCTATAGGAGAGCATTGCAATAATTTAGGAGGGTGGTGACAGAGTCCGCGCACGGGGCCGGGCATCCGCGTCCGCCTCCGACAGTCTTGCTCTGTACTGACCTCCGTCCCCTCTCTGTTCCTGCTTCCAGCTCCCTGTTGTCCTAGCGACATTAACCCTGTGCTGGTGTCCAGCGACAGAGTCGAGATCGTCTGGTCCCCTGTCCGTGGTGCCGAACTGTATGAAACCAAGGCCGTGGGCGGGTTCAACACAGTCGAGTGCAATGACACTGCTCCTGCTTGTACCCTCTCAGCTCTGGCATGCGACACCCAGTACAACGTCACCGTGTATTCCTTCAGCGAAGTCCGGGGCAGCAACACGTCCTGTGCCTCCCGATTCATAACCACAGGTACGAGGCAGCAAGGACTGCCCTCACCGATGCCTGCTCGACCCACCCCAGGGTGCCCCTCGGGCGGGCCTTCAGCAAGAGCTATCAAAAGGCTAACTTCCACTAACCACTTTTTTTTTAATCCTCACCTGAGGATATAGTTCTTTTAAAATTGATTTTTAGAGAGCGAGGAAGAGAGAGAGAGAGAAAAAAAAAATGTGGATATGAGAAACATCCATCAGTTGCCTCTCCTACATGCCCTGACCAGGAATTAAACCCACTACCTTTGATATACAGACGATGATGCTCCAACCCACCGAACCACCCAGCCAGGGCCACTGTTCGCAGAGTGCATGAGAACCCCCGTCTTACTAAGGGGAGGCAGAGGAAAGAAGGGAAAGGGGGAATCTAGGGAGGGAAAGCAAACACAAGAGGAGACCCCAGGGATTGTGGAAGGCGTTGCCTGTCAGCCGGTCACTTCCCTCTCCCTGCGGGGGCTCTGCCAGTAGTCACACCATGAACGTGAAGACCACAAGTGTTTGCCTTCATTACTTTTGCTTTTGGAGTCCAAAATGCTCCTCAATATCTCCCAGTTAGTCCGACGCTCCAGGAACCCAAGACCGTATCAAGTGCAGCACTGTTTCCACACAAACACAACAAACTTGGCCTTCACGCATGGCATGGTGGAAAGCAACACTGATCTTATGTGGGGGAAGAAAATCAGTTTTATTTCATTTTATTTACTTTTTTAACCCTCCCCCAAGGATATGTTTTCATTGATGTTTAGAGAGTGAGGAAAGGAGTGAGAGAAAGAGAGGGAGGAGGAGAGGCAGACAGACAGACAGACCCACAGACGTGGATATGAGAGAGAACATTGATTGGTTGCCTCCCACATGTGCCCCGACCAGGATCGAACCTGCAGCCCAGGTATGTGCCCTCACCATGATCAGAAACTGCAACTTCTTGTCGCAGGGGACGTCACTCCAACCAGCTGAGCCAACCGGCCAGGGTGAAGAAAATCAGTTTTAGAGCAAATGGCACAGGTGATATTTTTGACTCTCACTGTTTCAGTTAATAATCTGAACTCTCTAGCCCTGGCTGGTGTGGCTCAGTTAGACTGAGTGCTGGCCTCCAAACAAAAGGGTCACCAGTTTGATTCCCAGTTAGGGTACATGCCTGGGCTGTGGGCCAGGTCCCTGTTGGGGGGGTGCACAAGAGGTGGCCATGTATTGATGTTTCTCTTCCTCCCTCCCTTCCCCTCTCCAAAAATAATTAAAAAATGGTAATAATCTGAACTCTCTTAGCTCCTTGCAGTCCTGAAATAAGTGTTTCGAAGGACGCCTTCTCCGTGATCCACGTGCACTGGAGATCCAGTAACGATGGCACTACCTACACAGTGACCGCCCGGGGCGAGGACGGGCTGTACTGGTGCCGCAGCACGGGGCAGTCCTGCATCCTGGCGGGCTTGCCCTGTGGCTCCGTGTTCTCCGTCACCGCAGTGGCCGAGACCCAGGCAGGACGCAGCCTGCCCAGCTACAGCGTGCCCCTGGAAACAGGTATGCGGCAGCCGTCGGCCTGGACACTGACTTCAATGGGGTGCAGTGGAATTGTTTTCAGACATGAACTTTTTAACTTGATCTCCCCTAAGTGTGATAGAAATACATTACACTCAGAGGCCTTTCCAAGAGCCCCAGCTTACAAAATAAAGCTTGCAACATGTGGACACGGGCTTTGTAAAAATATCATCAGGAGGCTCTAATATATTCATACACGGACATCAAAGGGGAAATAAGTTGACTCCACAGCACATTTATGGGAGTTGCCATTCCCCAGTGACACAATCCACCAAAACAACTAGCAAGGGCCAAGTGAGCTGGTTCGTTACTCATGTCTTTGGGTCAGCCCTTTCAGGTCTTCCTCTAAACGATGCTTTCCGCCTTTCTGTTTCCTGATTGGTAAAGGTGGGTCATGGCTTCATCCCAGTGGCTGTGAATATTAAGTTATTTAATTCTGCAAAGTCCTCCGCATAGTACCTGCTGCATAGTAAGAGCTGGATGAGAGAATGCTGCGATTGCCTTATAGTATTGTATGTGAATGAAATTTAGCAATTACTCAAAGCCTTTGGACATTTCCCCTTATATATGCATACAATGGCAGGTGCCCTTTGGACTATAACAGTTGAAATGTAAGAAGCAGCAGAATAGAGACAACTCCAAATAAACAGGAAGATTCTGGATATCCCTATATTCTATACAATGATCCCCTAAAAAATTGAGACTTGGCTGTGGCAGTCTTAGGTAGCTGGGACTATTTCAAGCTTTCGTATCAATGATGTACTATGAAATGCACGAGAACTGCAAAATGCATTTAATTACAAGTACTGTGAAGTGTGATATTGGGAGAAGCGGGGTGTGCAACCACTGTTTTGGAATTTGCAACTGGAATTTTAAAGCTGGGGGACAACAAAGGGTTTTCTTACTCTCAGAAAAACTGGGGGGACCTCACATTACCCACAGCCAGTTAGTGCAATGTGGTCTTGGGGACAGCACCCACTGTATATTCAGTCGATGTTAAGTGATACATCAGAGGAAGTGAGATTTTTGCTTAACAAAAGGAAATTTTCATTAACAATTGAAGATTTGCAACATTTAGGCTATTGAATGAAACCCAGGGAAAATGCAAATAACCCTCCGTGGAAACAAGTCTCCAATTCTTTCTCTTTTCCCTCATTTCAGTGCCGTGCTGTCCAGCTGGCCTGACGATAACCCAGGTCACCCAGTCAGTCATCAACGTGAGCTGGACAGTGGGGACCGGGGCCCTAACCTACGTGACGGTTCTGGAGTCACCCACCGGACAGTCTAAGTGTCACACTCATCAGAACCACTGCCTCCTGGGATGCATCACATGTGGCGTCAACTACACAGTGGCCTTAAAAGCAATAAGTGCCACCGGGGTGACTGCGGACTGCGCCTACCACAGCTATGCCTCTAGTAAGTGGATTCTCGACTCTAGCTCTGCCGAATCGGCAAGGACCTTGACCAGTCATCGTAAATCCAGCCAGAAGTCCCTCCCTCCCATTCAAAAACAGGCTGTATCTCTACCTACCTTGCGTCACAAATTCAGGTTACCTTCTAAAATGCTTCGTTTTGCTCTTGACTTGGAACCTCCAAGCTTCAGAGGCTTCTGTTGGCAGTTGGTGAATTAACTCCCCTGGCAGCAGGGTCTGGGTGCACTTTTTTGGAAGGGAGGGCAGGTTTTTGTAGGACACAGCTGCCCGCAGTTCTCAGAATGTGTTTAGAGCAGACGTCCTATAGGATCCGGCACAAATAACGCCCCCGTTATATTACACAATCATAAGCATGTAATTGTGTGACATAACCTCGTCACACTCAAGCATACTCTGTGGCATTTTAGGTGGAATGTTCAAGTTAAAACTATGAATTATTGCACCCACCAACCACACTCCAGCTGGCGTTACTTCTGTCAGACCCTGTATTTGGCTTGAGGGTTTTCTTCTCATTCTCATTATGCTACTACCTCTCTCCTACACCGCTCCGGCTCCTTCTGTGGTTTCTCATTTCCACGAGCTAAAGGAACACTGCCTACTGACAGTGTTGTCTCCAGCTTCACAAAGACCCAACCATCAGGGAGTAGCAGCAAAGGGAGAAGGGGTACAGGGTTAGCAATCTGGTTTCCTTTCTAGTCTGTTCACGGAAGTGGCTGCTTGGAGCAGTGTTTTGCCAAAAACCTGAGGATGCCTCCCAGGCTGGATGGGAAAGAGTCAACAATCGGTTAGTCTCATCTGTTGTGGGGCACGGGACAGCAGAGTTGGGGTGCACTTTTTCCATCCCGGGGCTAGAAGAGTCTGCGACTGGGAGTCTAAAGACATGGCTTCTGATCAGCTGTGTCACCTCATCCTTCCTGCTTCCGTTTCCCCATTGGGAAGAGAAATAGGAATAATCACAACGTGAAAACATTTATAGTGTGCTACAAATGTGTAAGCTGATTTGTGCTGCCTAAATTCTCACCCTGATACCCGGTTCTGGGAATTTGCTTAGCTTCACACCTCCAAATTTTTTTTTTTAAGAATAAATCCCACGAGCCTGATTATCTATAACTGAATTTTTCAATTATTACACAAACACGTCATTATTTTAGTTACTGAGGAATCCACCCTTTGGTGCCCTGCTTGACACCTAATGTGTGAACTCCTCCACGCATTTGGAAGAAAGAAAAAAAAAAATACCTAGCCAGCTAGCATGGATGAAGTGCGGCCAGCAAAGCTCTGTCCCCTGCCTGTTGTGTAAGTCTCTGCTCTCCTGGCGTCATGCTACTCAGCTCAGCACAATAGGCCTTTTCAATTAAAGCTGAAAGCAGTTAATTGCATTTAAATGCAACCCCACTAAAATCATTTGAAACTAGGGCATTAAGAAGGCTCTTGACAAGGATTCTGTGCCTTTGACTCATAAGGTTTGACTCACACACAACACGCATCTTCCAAGTGTGGGCTTTTTGACTCACCATTGCTCCCTATTAAAAATCAGTGCCCTCCAGCCCCACAGATTTCTTTTCTTTTATTTTTTATAGTCCTGTGCATTTACTTAACTGTTTTTACTCATGGGTTTCTAACCACGTGGCCCACCATGGAAAGAACTGAGTGCCTCTTCAAATCTTGTTTGAATTGCATATTATTTAGAATAAGTCGTTTATACTGTTCCCCCCCCCCCCCAGTAACAAAGGCCACGTTTGTGGGGTGGGGGAACAAATGATTTGTGAGTGTTTTGACCCTTCAGGTGCCTGCTGCCCATTGGGGGTGAAGTTGTATAGGCTGAGCCCTACGGGTGTCCGGATCGACTGGCAGGCTGCCAGGGGCTCTGCCAACTACAGCACCGACCTCTACGGCTCCAAAGGCATCTTCACGTGTTCTCCGAGCGCGGGCCTCAGTTTCTGTGATGTCACCGAGATACCCTGCGGGGACGTATATACTGTGATGGTCTCGCCAGTGGCTGAGACAGGCCTGAAGCTCACTTTCTGTCCCAAAAAAATATATTCAGGTACAGCAAGTCGTGACCCTTTATTTACAACTAACCCTCCACTCAATCTGTGAATTAAGACTCAGAGCACTCACATTTCCCTGTGAGAAGGAAGGTCAAAGAGGGTATGAGGTTTCCACATACTGCAGGCAGATTCTGGCTACTGGGGACTCCCAGCCTCTTTGGAATCACGATGCTTTATTATTATTTGATTTGGAGATACTCTGCCTTCCCTCTCCCTCTCTCCTCATTCCGGAAAAGGACCAGAAGCTTGCTACTTAAATACTAAAGCCAATTTAAAATGATTTCCTGCTTTGAGATTTGGGCATAGATTAAAAAAAAAAGATTTTGGTTATGTTTAGAGAGAGGAGATGAAAGGGAAAAAGAGAAGTAGAAAAACATCAACATGTGAGAGATACCTGGGTCAGTTTCCTCTCAAACACCCCCCCGTACAACCCAGGCATGTGCCCTGACTGGGAATTGAACCAGTGACCTTTTGGTTGACAGGCTAGCACTCAATCCACCGAGCCACACCAGCCAGGGCTGGGTTTAAATTTTTGACATAGTCTTAGAGGTAATGGTAGACATCCTGGAATGCTGGAAATTAAGATACTTGAACTTTTATTCGCACAGATTCAGCCTTATGACAGAGAAAGAGTTGGAGGATCAGAAAAAAATGAGTGTATACATCATACGCTAGGTCTGGCAATCTGTGACCACAGCACGTGACTGTCAGCTGTGGCGTCTCACCAGAGCTGGCAGAAAAGCATTAGCAATTTCCCTGCTGCATATTCCAGCACCTGCCTTCTGATACCTTGCCCAGAGCACAGCTGTGTGCTTTTCATATACTTCTAGAAAAAAAAAAAAAGAGAGAGAGAAAGAGAAAGAGATGAGGAAGCCTTCAAACACAGGAAGAGGAATAAATATGGGCTCAGAAGTCTTTACTGATGACCAGAATCTGAAGTTTCCAATCATGTGCAAGTTCAAGAGGACTCCTAGATATGGAGCCAGGTCTGCTCCCTACAGGGGGGTGTTCTCACTGTCCTTGGCTGTCATGCTCTGATTCCTTTTTTTTTCATTATCTTGTCCACAGGACAAGCTGGCCCAAAGCATGGCCCTATGGGAAAGGACAGAAATAGGTTTTTGGGGTGGGGATGAGCAATTAGGGAGAAGAACCTACAGCTCATAAGTATATTTCATTACATCTGTGTGTTTTACAGAACAATTTGTCAAATGTTCTCACATTCAGTACCTCATTAAATGCTAAAAAAAAAAAATACCTCATTGAATGCTCAATTTCCTAGGTAAAAACCACGCATTTTGGGAAATTTTTAGTTGTTTTTCTTTCTTTTTTTTTCAGTGTTGGTGATGCCTTACTCTGATAATTAGGACAGTATTGTAAATGATAATAATGACCAGTATTTATTGAGGACTATGTGCCGGCCACTATTATAAGGGCTTTACATGTATTAATTGATCCTTATAACAACCCTATGACGTTGGTATTCTTCTTACCACTTATGGATAAACTGAGGCACAGAGCAGTGAAGTCACTTGCCCAACGCCACACAGCTAGTAGTTTCTCCTTCTCCTGTTACCCAGACTGATTCTTGTTCATTCTTTGGTTCACTTTTCCTTTATTCTTTCTTAAGTTTTATCTTCATCATCTTAAATATGTCATTAAGTATATTTTAAATGCTGTGTTTTTATTTATTGCAGTAACCTGCTCTGGAAGCACACTTGGAATGGGTAAGGCATTCTTCTCATGGATGAAATCTAAGGGAATTTTCCTGTTGCATTTTTGGGTGACAGTGAAGTCAAGGTCAAAGCTGGCTCTTCAGTTAGTCAGGGAGGCAGGTGCCAGGGTGTCTGCTTTTGGTTTGCACGGGCAGATGGGCCCAGGGGAGGAAATGGGGTGCCGAGAGGAGACTGGAATAAAGATAACGCTCACAGCCTCCCTGGGGGCACTCAGGGCCGAGCTGTCTGGGCCATTCTAGGTGCACCGTGGGGGCCAGTGACGGGCCAGACAGCAGAGACAACCACACAGAGTGGTGTGTGCCCACCCGGTCAGGAGCGTTTACTGCTTCATGAGAAAGCTGGCCACACACTCCTAGGGGACAGCTTGGTTTCGGACCTTGGGAAAACCCTTTGGAGACTATTATAACCCCAGACTATAGACAGGGCACGCACGCACATGCACATACGCCCAGCTGGACACGGCTGACTTCAGAGGATGTGAGTGGAAATGAAGCCTTCCTACCAGCACCCCCACTGGCCTGCCTCCCAGTCTGGGCCAGCTTCCCCTCCGACGCTTCCTTCCGCGGGCAGGGCTTGGGCCTGCAGTCTCTCTCCACTGCCTGGTCTCTCCTCCCCTCCCAGACCACTGCTTGTCTGAGCACCTCGGGATACCTGCACGTCTGAAACAAGCACAATCCCTATAAATGCTTAAAGGGTTTCTGTTTCCAGTGCCTACAGGGAAACAGGCCTCGCTTATTGAAAACGAACTGCGAAAAAACTCCTCAATTATAAAAAAGTACTTTCAAAAAAACTCCCAAAGTACTAATGACCTAGTCTTCAGTGAAATGTACATGGGCCTAGATCTGCATTCTTGGGACCTGTTTCCAGTATTCTAGTGGTTTATAATTGGTGCTTTCCTGAGATACAGAGGGGCAGTTGAAGCATGCTGGGGACTCTTTGCAGGAGAGAAGTCCTGTATATCCTGGGCTTCCCTAAGATTTTGTTAAAGAAACAGTTGCAATGCTTTTGCAAAAAAAAACTTGAAAACCATCACTTTTAGACTCTGCTTCTCATCACCAGAAAGCCTGTTCGAGATGTGCAGTCTCAGCCCCACCCTGATATACTACATCCGCAGATGGTTCACGTGCATATTTAAGTTTGAGAGATGCTGCTTAGCATTGCAGTAGTTCTTGGATTTGGGTGTGTGTGAGACACTCCTGGAGAGCTGGGAGAGAAGGTGGGGGACCCAGCCTGTCGGAGTGGGCCAGGGCTGCTGTCGCTCTCTCCCCTCTTCCGGTCTCTCAGGGCTGCCCTAACCGTTGCATCTCCCCTCCTTAGCTGGGTTCAGTCTCCAGCCTGTAATCTGCCTTTCTCTTTAAGCAGATCTTTGTAGAAATCTTGCAAGACCCTCAAAAATAAGAATTAGCTGAGTCATAGAAGGGCCTCCATATCACACAGAGTCCATCATGTCTCCAATGTCAGCATTTTTCCTCCCTGTCCATAGAACTTGTCAAATTAGGTCCCTGGCTGACATGGGACCTCCAGATATGCTAAGGGCAGCCTTGGTAATCTTTTCTCTTTTTTTAATTTATTGGTTTTAGAGAGAGAGGATGGGGGAGAGAGAGCCAGAGAGAGAGAGAGAGAGAGAAACATCAACTTGTTTTTCCACTTATTTGTGCATTCATTGGTTGATTCTTGCATGTGCACTGACTGGTAATTGAACCTGCATCCTTGGTATATCAGGATGATGCTCTAACCAACTGAGCTATCCAACCAGGGTATCCTTGGGAATCTTGTTGGTCTAAGGCCTTTGGCCTTCCTTGACTCTTGAGTTGTCCTAAAGATTTTTTCTTTTCTTTTTTAAATTTTATTTATTTTTAGAGAGAGAGGAAAGGAGGGAGAAAGAGAGGGAGAGAAACATCAATGTGTGGTTGCCTCTCATGTGCCCCCAGCTGGGGACCTGGCCTACAACCCAGGCATGTGCCCTAGACTGGGAATCGAACTGGTGACCCTTTGGTTCACAGGCTAGTGCTCAATCCACTGAGCCACACCAGCCAGGGCAGATTTTTTCTTTTTATTATTATTGTTATTATTATTATTTCTTATGTTTTTCAATGATCTTTTTTTAAAAATTGATTTTGGAGAGAGAGGAAGGGAGAAAGGGAGAGAGGCATTGATGGGAGAGAAAACATGGATCAGTTGCCTCCTATATGCACCTGTACTGGGGATCGAACCCACAACTTTTTGGTTTATGGGATGACCCTCCAACCAACTGAGCCACTTGGCCAAGGCCCAACAATCTTTATTTTAACTGAGCCTGCCAGGAGATTCTGAGGCATGCTAAGGTTTGAGAACCACAACTCTCATGCAAGGAAGCTGCTTTGATGCTGGGAATTGGGTGCAGGTTGAAAGGGAGAGGGAAACCGTCTACCTGAGGTGACAGGGCTTTAACAGCAGGTAAACTGCAGGGCGTGTGCCTGACATTACTCCATGCGGGAGTCCATCATCTTCAGCACCCAGCTCTTCAGCATCACCTACATGGTCCAGGGAACTTTGGGGACATTTCCTCTTCTCAACTCCCTCAGCAACTGATTTACGTTTTCTCTACAACACTGTTCTCCCTGAACCATTCAAGTTTCGGAGCTCCCTGAGAACACAGCAGTCAGCCTGGGGTAGAAAGAAAAGTGTTTTGTCCTGGGTCCATAGTCTGAGCTGGAAGAATCTCTTTGGGAGTATTCATTTCACGGAGCAGGACCGAGATCTCCCTGGTTAGCTAGGCTCTGCTGGTCAGTTTCTTCTTGCCCTTTAAACAGTCGAGACTCTCTTAATTGCTGGCTCCCTTCCTGTGACTAGCACTTCAAAATACTAGTCTAAATGTCAGACACGTTTGGGGGCTTTTTAATTAAGAAAATGTCACATATCTCGTGCTTCTTGTGGCTTCTTCCCTCCCTTGTCCTTCTCAGTGATTTACAGGGGGAAGAGGAATGCAGAATGACAGAGAGAGCCACGACGACAATGGAGACTTGACCTAGTGAGTCATTGGAATTGCCATGGTGTGACTCAGAGACAGGGTTTTTTGGTCTTTGTTTTTAAGAATTCTTTGCATATCTTTTACAGGGTTGTCTCAGCAGTTAGCATGACTAGAGATGGGAACGATCTATTAGAACACACAGTGCATCTAGGATAGGACAAGCCGCACAGAAGAGCATCTCTGACTCCACTTCCCGAGGCGAGCTCAGGTGTGTCCTCACCTGCACAGACTTCAAGCTGTGCTGTGGAGAGGACTCTGGAGAGAACTCTGGAGAGATATGGACCCAGGAAGTCCTCTGGAAGGCTGCTGGAGCCAGCCAGTGCACCCCAGGAGTCCTGGGCACATGGACGGTCTGCTTGGCAGATTGCTTCTGAGGCTTCACACCCAGGCACACTACAGACTTCAGTGCATCCACTTCACAAGTGTTTCATCGACACCAGCACTGGCCATGCAGCCCTTTAACCACTCCCAGTCTGGAACTGTCCGCTCCCAGAGAAGGCGACATCAAGCCACTGCACAGAGACACTGCTCATCCCCAAACCAACCACCAGGACTTCAGCCCAGGGCGGCTAGCAGCAGCTGCAGGAACAAACACCCTCCTTTCAAGTCCGGAAGAGTCCAAGATGCTTGCAGGGTTCGCCCAGCCAAAGCCTTAGGCGGCATGGCCTCTACTGGGGCACCCTCTGCATGTGCAGAGGCTTCGGGCGGAGAGACAGACCAGAACAGACTGGTGTCCATGTATCTTTGGGTGGGCGGGGGGGAGGAGAACCACCAACCTTGCTGGCTGTAACCCCCACTCACACCATAACTTTTTTTTTTCATTTTTGAAGAGGGAAGGCAATGATTATATATAATATAAACGGTTGTACCTAGAAAAATGCATGTCCTTCAAATGCCAGTAACCTTATTATAAAAGAGTACAAGTAGGATGTGTGTAACACACATACAACTACAGTGTTCACTCCCCCAAAGCATAGCTGTGGAGCCGGGAACTGTATTAGGAATAACTGCAGAATTCTGTCTGGAGGGATAGGAGCGTGAAGTTGGGCCTCAGTCAAACTGGGAGGGACGACAAACCTCCTTTTTTCTGTCCCCTTTCTCTTTCTGTAAGACTGATGAGAGATGCATGCTGTGCCATTGATAAGAGACTCTCCACGGCACCTGTCCTTGGAAAGGAGATGAGCTGCTGGCCCCTACCCACAATGGGATTTCCTGCTGCAGAGGGTGCTCACGGAGTGGGATGAGCTTAGTTCTCGCTTGTTCCAGTGTATGAACGGGACTTGGGGTGGGGGGCACCCGCAGCACTCTGAGAACCCGTTACTCCATACCAACTCCCACGTGCCACCCCTGCAGGTTCTAACTCAGTAGGTCTGCGAACCTGTATTTGTGACAAACCCACCAAGTGACTGTGACAGGTGGCCAGGTTTGGGGACCTTAAAAGGCTGGCCTTGGTGAGTTCTTCCTTAAAGCATGATTTCAGTGATGGGAGGCTGAGGGTTAAGAGATAATTGAGGCATATTAAAAATGTTGAGTTTATTTGAGTTGAAATCTGTTCAAACTCGACAACGGCAAGCTGGAAGTAGTTAGGAACACTTTGGCTATAGAGGCTTGGGGGAAAGACCATTATAGAGGAGCTGAATCAAAGTAAGGATGTTGTTTGATTGGCTATCGCTTAAGCTGTTGCCTTATTTGGAAAAGCCTGGTTGGCTGTTTGTGATTGGTTGTCCTTAGATTTTTGGTTTCTGAACCTGTAGGCACTCACAGGCTTGGGTTTTGGTTTGCTTAGGTAGGCTGCTAAGGTATTAGAACCACCCCCATCTAACAGCTCCCTTATTTAGTTAATTCAAAAAAGATACAGGGCTTGAGGAAATATTGGTGAGAAGGCCTGGAGGGTTCAGGGTGGTCCGTACCCTGGGAGGGCAACCACGAACTGGGGCAGCTTTCTGGGTTGTGGTCCAGAGCCCGCAGGAGTGAGACTGTGCTGAGACTGGAGAGAGTTGTGTCCATGGCCACTGAGCCGAGGGCAAAGGCCAAATGGAAGGCCAGGATCCCTGGTCCTAGGACACTATGGAGCTGGGACCAGTACACCCATGTTCTAGAAACACCAGGGCACAGAAAAAGAAATGTCTGCCTATGTAGCCAGGCATGTAAAGCTGGGCCACTTTTGTCAGAATTCCACAAAAGTTGACTTAGTCCAAACCAGCTGAACATAAAACCAATTCATGGGTGACAGAGCACATCCTACATGCTTCTAAGTGCTGTCCACGTACTCATTTCAGCCTCATAATAGTCTCATGAGCTAAAAATTAATCCAATATCATAACCTTTATACCGATAAGGAAGACGAGACCCAGAAAGGTCGTCAAGTACCTTACCGACATTTACACAGCTAACCAGTTCAAACACAGATCCTCAGGGGTCCGAATACACATGTAGCATTGGTTAGACCTGCTAATCCACAGTATCTTTATGGAAAATATTTCTCTGCCTTATCCTGATTTATCAATTGTTATCCATTATTAATGAAGATGATCTCAGAATAGGATGGCGAGTTAGTAACTCTCTAACTCAAGTGCTTTTACATGCAGCCCCTGCTTACTCTGGCTGTTTATTTGCTCTGCAAATTGTATGAAGATTTTTTTTTAATCCCTCATGTTGGCAAATTTTACCTTCTATTCTGTCATGTCATGTTCAGGGACTCCAAATTCATTGTTCAATTTGTTTAGGCAAACAAACTAGAAGAGACCAGACAGGTCAGAGAGGTTATGCGGAACCAGGGGAGCAGGGGAAGGTAGGCAACACTCTCTGATGGAAATGGAAATGGCCTTGGAATTCTTTCGCGCCTTCATTTCTCTGAGTATCAGTTTTCGCATCTGTAAAATGGCAGTAAAGATTGTCATCTTGCTGGGTGGCTGTGAAGTTTGAGTTATTACATTCAACACATAAGTGCAATGAAACTGATGAGCTTGAAGTCACATATTTGCAGAGTGTGGATCTGTGTCTGGGTGTGACTAAGCCACACTGGCACCCTGGAATCTAGCCTTCAGGAGCAGAAGCCCCAGCTGTCCCACGTGTAACCCAACTCAAACTTCCAACCCAGAAGGGCCTTTCTGTGTCACTCTGGACTCTGGGTCATTCTCAAGGGCAGGAGATGGAGGCACGTCCCCCATCTCCCTCTGCCATCTTGGTTTGACACTGGAGGGTGAGGAGCTATACCTCAGGAAGGGTGAGTCTGCCTTGTCCTGTCTTTTTTTTTTTTTTTTTTGTAGCTTGGGACTGGCAGAACCTGATGAGCAATTGCAACACGAGAGAGAAATAAGGTGTGTGTTTGTTTAATATTTTGAGCAGTTGAGTCCACTTAATGTAGGTTTAAAAGAGGTCAGGGCTTCAGCTTTCATTCATTCTCACGTCCCCTGGTGGAAAAACCATTTGTACTGCTAAGATCTCATTGGCTTCATTCAATGATCTTCATGAGTCAGTGGTCAAACTAGCAGATAAAAAGGAGCTCTACTAAATAAAAGACTTTTATAGGCAGAAGGAAGCAGGACTGAGGAGGTTATACTGGCAAAAAAAAAAGGAGGGGATTAATTTTTGTAAGGTTACTTTCCTTTAGTGAATGGCTGGAGTCTATCAGGCAGATTCTCTGATCAGCGGTTCCTGATCGACTGGTTTAGGATTCCATTTCTGGGAGAGCCCAAAATGTAATTAATTCTTGTAATTAAGTCTTTGGCACATGAATTCATGTTTAGTAAACAAATAATTCTTGTTTTATTAGTTCATTTATATATATCATCATTAAGGCATTTGCTTTTTAAACCAACTTTTGACTACTTTCAGCAAGTCAGGAATTGAGCTCTGTAATTAGACTATAAATTCTGCAGAAGTGCGTGTCTCATTCCTTCGAGTTTCCTGAAAACTCTGCACAGTTCTGGGCACACTGGCGGTCCACCTCCTAGTTCTACACAATTATTATGTCATTAGAAAATGAATAAAACAAACTTTGGGAGGGGGGCACCTTTCTCACTCGGTTGTTGAACTAGCTAATGAGTGTCTATTATAAAGCCCTTCGCAAAGCGAATCCCTCCCTTCCTCCTGCATGGTTCCCGAAGAACTGAAAATTTCATAGATCGCGTCCCCAGACGATCTGTCAGCACGTTTTTCGATGCTTCTGACGTCACCCGACGTCGAGCCACGGATCACTCAGCCTCCCGCTAGGGGGCGCGCGACTGCACACGGAGCTTCCACCCTCACTGCGCAGGCTCCGTCCAGGAGTGGGAGAGAGTCCCTCCCGACCCGCGTGACGTCAGCGGAGGATGCGGCCCGCGGGCGGGGCGCTGGCGGCCCAGCCGGAGCACCCTCCCTCACGTCTGAAGTAGGTTGCGAGAGGGAGGCGGCGGCTGGTGCTCCGCAGGGCTGGGAAGATGGCGCCGCCGGTGACGGAAAGGGGGCTGAAGAGCGTCGTGTGGCAGAGTGAGTGCGGGGGGCGGGGGCTGAGAGCGAGAGGAGACCGGAGGCGCCGCCACGCCCGGCCCTGCTTTCCTGCCCGATACCGGCGCTCTCCTGGGGAGCCGCCGCGGGCACTTGTTGCTTCGGAGTGCTGGGGCCCTGTGAGGACTTTGCCTTCCCAGCCCTGTTTCTTGGCCGCGCCGGGGTGGGAGGGGTGCGGGGGGACGCGGCCCTCCCGCTCGCGTCGGCACCCCCTCGCCACCGCCGGCGCCCGGCGCGGGTCCGGAGCCCCGGCCCGGGTGCGCGGCCCCGACCCGGCGGCGTTTCCTCCCTCGGGCCCCGCTCTCGCTGCTCCGCGGCCGCGGCGGTCCGCGACGTCTCGGGTCAGGACGGTGCGAGCCCCGTGTTTGCCCGCCCCGCCCCTGCTCCCCACGCTGGAGTGTCCGAACACTGCTGCTTTTTCTTCGTGTTAGTACCGGGGAGGGGGTTTACAACCATCATTTTCAGTGCCCTTAAAAGAAAAACTCCCTGTCAAAACCCAGACCCCTTCCTCTGTTCCCGAAGGAGCCCACTTCTTGTTCTCAGTCGCGGAGAAGGGACCCCAGGAATGGGTCGTCTCGGGCGGAGCTGCACGCTCGCCTCTGCCCCGCGCGCGCCGGGCACTCCCCGCTGCCCCGGCCGTGCTATCTGCTGGTCGCTGACGTTCTGCCCTTTCACCCAGGACTTTCGTAAAAGCCCTGCAGACCTGGGCCTGCCGGGCTGGAGAAGGAACGCAGCCACCCGACGGGAAGAGCCGTGTCGTTGGGCGCTGCTGGGTGCAGAGTAATTATGGTTTGGCAGTGGCAGGGCAGCAACCTCTAATTAGTGTGTCTGACCCTGGTTTGTTGGGTGAAGAACGGAAATGACTTGAGTTAAAATTCTGGGAGTTACAGAGTTCCTGGGGTGAAATGAACCCTAGATCAGTAACTGACATTGTGCTTAACATACCAAGTGCTAGAACCCAGTGTATAAAAGAAGGGAAAAGAAAAAAGTTAGGAAAAAACCATCTTTTTAAAAATTGGATGATTATAAGGTTCACATTTTGTTTTTCAAGATTCACGTGGCTGACTTACAATATATGGTATTGCTTTAAAATCGCAATTGCAGTTAAATACGTTTATATGAAAATGGATAAGGAACCCGTGTCTTATAAATACTTTCCAAGATATGTAATGGTCCTTAGCATCAGCATTTGTCAGGGGGGAAAAGGGTTAGTGATAGTAATGTCAGTCTCGATAGCGTGGAACTGGGCCAGAGAGGACAGGTTAGAGGTAAGAAAGTTTCCATGTTGTGTTCTTAGGTTGCTCCAGGATATCCAGATGGAATGTGGGATGAAGAAGACAGGAAACTGCAGGGAAGGAAAGAGAGAGACGAGTTAAAGACAGCCCTGGCTGGTGTGGCTCAGTTGGTTGGAGCAGTTGTCCCATAGACCAAAAGGTCGCAGGTTCAATCCCTGGTCAGGGCACATGCCCAGGTGGCAGGTTTGAACCCTGTTTGGGTGCGAAGGCAGCCCATCCATGTTTCTCTCTCTTCCCCCTCCTCTCTCTCTAAAAGCAACAGGGAAAAAAGTCCTCAGGTGAGGATTAAAAAAAGTTTTTTTAAATAGTTCTTAGAATCTTTGTGTAAATAGAAACATAACTGAAAGACAAGATGACGATCATTCAGCATTTGGTGAGCAGAGGGAGAGAAAGAAAGGGGGGCCTCTGAGATGTCAGAGTCTGAAAGAGGATGGAGGAGTCTCCTTAGAGGTAGGAGAATCACGCATTTGACCCAGAAAAGGTGTTGCTGGGTGGAAGATGATACGGTTAGGTTAGGGTAGAAAGCTAAGTAACTTCCAGTTCACCCACAAAGTAGGGAGAAAGAGTAATTATTTTGAACATTTACTCTGTGCCAGGCACTCTTTACATACATTAAAACTTAGTAAGTTTTAATCTCTGATCCACAGCAGTTGCCACAGTTGAACTATTGAAAATAGTCAAAAGTCAAAACAACCCACTGTCCATAGATAAATAACATGTGGTATGTTCACACAGGGGAACATTATTAGGCAGTTAACAGGAGTGAAGTGCTGATACATGCTGCAGTATTGATGAACCTTGGAAAAGTGTGCCAAACAAAAGAAGCTAGTCAAAAGAATCATGTGCTGTGTGACTGTATTTATATGAAATATCTGGGATGGACAAATCCGTAGAGATAGAAAGTAGATGAGTGGTTGCCTACATGAGGGGGTAGGGGTTCAGGGATGTTGGTTAAGGGAACGATTTCCTTTTGGCTTAATGCAAATGCTCTAAAGTTGATTATGCTAATGGATGCATGACTCTGAATACACTGAAAGCTATTTAACTGTGCACTTTGGGTGAATTACAGGTGATTATTAAAGAACATAGGTTTGAGCTGCACAGGTCTGCTTATACACAGACTTTTTCAGTAACTACCTGTACTGTTTATGGTCTGGGATTGGAAGTCTGTGAATGTGGAGAGCCGACTGTGTGTACTGATCTGTCCCATTTTATGTAGGGGACTTGAGTATCTGTAGATTTCAGATCCTTGTGTATGTGAGGGGCGGGCTCGTCCTGGAGCTAACCCCCACAGGTACCAAGGGACTACTGTGGTGGGTATCTTTTAGGAGAGTCAGAAGTTGTACATGGATTTTTGACTGCACAGAGGTGGCCCCCCTAACTCCCACGTCGTTCCAAAGTCAGCTGTATATGGTATGCAAATTATATCTCAAAGGTATTTAAAAAAACAAACCTAGTACAGCTATTAAGTATAGACGTAGTTTTCACACCCTGCCTCTTTTTGGCTGCAGAGTTAAGGTGTGACCTGTCTGTGACTCTCTGTGTTTAAACCTTAGCTCACAGCCCAGTCTGGTACAGTAGCCTTTTAACAGCCTCCAAGTCTTGGTTCTTTTTCACTCCAGTCCACCTGGCCGGTAGCTGCCCAACTAATTGTTTTGGAACAGCAGTCTGCTGTGATCTGCTTGAAGACCTTCAGAGACAGTGTCCCCCCACCCACCAGTTGCCTAAAGATCATTTAAAAGTCTGCTTTTGAAGACATATCCTGGCCCCAACCTGCCTTGTTACCTACTCTTCCCTCGAGTAATCTTGATGTTCATCTAATCGGTACTGTGTACGCATCTCTAAATCTTCTGCCTCCACATCCTGATGCCAGTGGCCCTGCTCTTCACCTTTCTAAATTTCAGCCAGTCTTCAGGTCTCAGTTCAGATGAGGCTACTGCCTCCATAGTGGCTTCTCATTTTAACTCAGCCTCTTATATTTCTGCAGCATTTAGTTTATTCTTCTCAAATGGCACGTCTCACTGCTGCCTAACGTGAGTAGCTTTCTGAAGGCAGGCGCAGTATTGTGTTTTCTGGAGCTTAAAATGTGGAACAGGCCCTAGCAGAATGCAGTGGTCAACAGTGCTTGTTACAAGTAAACAGTAGATTAGTTTATAAATTTCCCCCATTTTTTGCTACCTAAAGTCCCCCACTCATTCAGTAAATATTATTGAACTCATAGGGACTATAGTAGTAGAAGGCAGACAAGTTCCCAGCCTTCTCAAACCTTGCATTCAAATGGGAAATAATAGAAAATAAATATGCAGACAAAGAAGAAACATGATTATTTTAGTTTGTGAGCTACAGAGAAGGGCTGTTGTTAGGTAGGTGGATCAGGAAAGATATCTCTGAATAGGTGACATTTGAGCTGAGACCTAAAACATTAGAAGGAACCAGCCTTTAACGACTACCTGTTTAAAAAAATCAACTAGTATTTTGAGTGCAAAAGGCTACATTTATTTACAAAACTAATTCCCATACTTAAAATGCTTGGTATTTCTCATTTGTCACTTTTTGTTACAGGGAAGTATTGGCAAAAATATTACTGATAAAAGGTTTTAAATAAAAATATGTTGAAATTCATTTAGAAAGTCAACATCACACACACACACACACACACACACACACAAACCAGTAATTAAATCATTCAAGAGCAGTTTCAAGTCACCTTTCTTTTTTTTCTCTTACTCAGTACAGCCTTTTCTCTTTCTTGTCTATACACACTAGTCTAATGTAATGTCTGTAATTTAGGGGAAACAGAGTAAATGAACCTGGAAAAATTACAAGTAAAAGTAATCACAATCTTTTTGAGCCAGTTCTTTAAAACAGTTTATTTGTTTGTTTTGAGGGTGGGAGAGGAGGGGAAAGAGAGATATCAAGGTTGCCTCTCATGAGCCCCCAACCAGGGACCAAGCCTGTAACCCAGGCATGTGCCCTGACCAGGAACTGAACCAGTGACCTTTTGGTCCACAGGCCAGTGCTCAGTGCACTGAACCACACTAGCCAGGGTGAGCCAATATTAAATTATAATCTCTTCCTCTTTTCACATTTTCCTTATAGTCTTTTTATAGCCTCAGATATGTTTTTTAATTATTTTTAATTTTTTACTTTTTTTAAAACATTGGCATATTTTCCATGCTCCTTTATAATTTTTGTGGTTAATGTTTTTAATCATTATTAAATACCTTGATGTGGCAAAAAAAATTTAATAGCAGAAAAGATTGTAAAATAAAAGTAATCTAGTTCTAAACCCAGACCCCATCTTTCCTCTCCAAAGATAACCGGCAGTCTTAGGTTTTTTCTGAATTCTTGAAGTTTTGCTGT